>JAACNH010001604.1:0-64339 GCA_019447015.1 Hymenochirus boettgeri | reverse complement strand
CACTTTCATACTTCCTCCAATCCCTTTACTGTATTAGTCCTACCACCCCTGATTGGAGAGGCATGTCCCTGTATCTATCCCCTTTGGTGTAAAGTACCTTCCTTAGTTCCCTTTCATCCTCCTCCTCCCCAATCCCTTCACGTACTAGTCATACCACCCCTGCGGAAGGGTTCCACTGGATCTATCCACGTTGGGAAAGAACCTGCCTTTATGTTCCCTCATCCTTCCTCCCTAATCCCTTACGTATTAGTTCTACACCCCTGCTGGAAGGACTGTTCCCTGTATTATTCCCCCTTTGGGTAAATAAACCCTTCCTTATGTCCCTTTCTTCCTTCCCCCAATCCAGTAACTGTATTCGTCCTACCACCCCTTCTGGAAGGCTGTTCCCTGTATCTATCCCTTTGGGTAAAGTAAACCTTCCTGATTGGTCCCTTTAATCCGTCCTCACCAATCCCTTTCCTGTATATAGTCCTCCACCCCGTGGATGGCTGTTCCCTGTATCTATCCCTTTGGGAAAGTAACCCGCCGATGTTCCCTTTAATCTTCCTCCCAAATCCCGTTACTTTTATTAGTACTCATACCACCACGATGGAAGGCTGTTACCTGTATCTATAACCTTTGCGCTAAAAAACCCTCCTTATGTTCCCTTTCATTCTCCCCAAGCCATTTAGGTATTAGTTCTACCACACCTGCTGGAAAGTGCGTACACTATGCGTATCTATCCCTTGGGGTAAAGTCACCCTTCATTATGTTCCCTTGTTTAGCCTGCACCCCCAATCCCTACGGTTTGTTCCCCCCCATTAGTCTACCACCCATGCTGGACGGCTGTTCCCTGTATCTATCCCTGTTGGGTAAAGTAACCCTTGCTTATGTTCCCTTTCACCTTCCTCACCCAATCCCTTACTGTATGAGTTCCTACCACCCCTGCTGGAAGGGCTGTGTCCCTGTATCTATCCCCCTTGGGTAAAGTAACCTTCCTTATGTTCCTTTCATCCTCCACCCCAATCCCTTTACTGTGATTAGTCCTACCACCGCTGGAAGGCTGTTTCCCTGATATATCCCCTTTGGGTAAAGGACCATTCCTATGTCCCTTATCTTCCTCATCCAATCCCTTTTAATGTATTAGTCCTACACACACCGCTAGAAGGCTGTCCCTGTATACTATCCCCCTTGGGGAAAGTAACCTTCCTATGGTCCCTTTCATCCTTCCTCTCCAATCCCTTTACTGTATTAGCCTACCACCCATGCTGGGAAGGATGTTCCATGATCTATCCCCTTTGGTAAAGGAACTAACCCTTCCTTATGTCCCTTTCATCCTTCCTCCATATCCCTTCTGTAGAGTCCTACCACCCCTGCCTGGAAGGCTGTTCCCGTATCTATCCCTTTGGGTTAAAAGTAACTCCTCCTTATGGTCCTCATCCTTCCGCCCCTAATCCCTTTACTGTATTAGTCCTAACACCCCTGCGGAAGGATATTCCCTGTATCTATCCCTTTGGGTAAGTAACCATCTTATGTTGCCCTGTCATCTCTTCTCCTTCCAATTCATTTACTGTATAAGTCCACCACACCCTGCTGGTAGGATGTTCCCTGTATCTATCACCTTTTGTAAAGTACGCCTTCTTTTATTATTTTGGTCCTTTTTTATCCTTCCTCCTTCCAATCCCTTTACTGATGGTCCTACCACCCCTGTGGTAGGCTGTTCCCTGTGTCGATCCCCTTTGGGTTAATAGTAACCCGTCCGTATCGTCCCTTTCATCCTTCCTCCCCACAATAGTGATACTGATAACTGATAATGTAGCTGATACTGAGAACTGATACTGATAGATGATACGATAGATGATACTGATACTGAGAGAGGGATACTGATACTGATAGATGATACTGATAACTGATACTGATAGATGATACTGATAGTGATACTGATAGATGATACTGATAGATGATACTGATGCTGATAGATGATACGATAATGATACTGATAGATGATACTGATGCTGATACATGATACTGATGCTGGAGAGTGGTAGATGATACTGATGCTGATAGCTGATACTGATAGATGATACTGATACTGATAGATGATACTGATAGATGATACTGATAGATGATACTGATACTGATAGATGATACGATATGATAGATGATAATGATACGATAGATGAGTATGATACTGATAGATGTACGGATAGATGATACTGATACTGATAAGAGATACTGAATACTGCTAACTGCTAATGATAGATGATACTGATACTATAGATGATACTGATATGATACGATACTGATAGTATGATACGGCTAGATCATACTGATAGATGATAATGATACTGATAGATGATACTGATACGAAGATGCTATGATTAACTGATAGATGTTTACTGATACTGATTAGATGATACTGATAATGATTACTGATACGGATCGATGATTCATGATACTGATAAATGATACTGATCGATGGGGGGATTTACTGGGGATAAGATAGATGATACTGATACTGATAACTGATACTGATAGATGATACTGATAGATGATACTGATACTGATAGATGATACTGATAGTGATACTGATAGATGATAATGATACTGATGATGATACTGATACTGATAGTGATACTGATAGATGATACTGATAGTGATACTGATAGATTGATACTGATACTGATGATGATACTGATAACTGATAGATGATACTGATAGATGATACTGATGCTGGTAGATGATACTGATAGTGATACTGATAGATGATACTGATACTGATAGATGAACTGAGACTGATAGATGTCACTTGCTAGAGATACTGATACTGATAGATGATACTGATACTGATAGATGATACTGATGCTGATAGATGATACTGATACTGATAGATGATACTGATTACTGATAGATGATACTGATGCTGATAGATGATACTGTGATACTGAGAGATGATACTGCTACTGATACTGATAGATGATACTGATACTGATAGATGATACTGCATTAAACTGATACTGATACGATGATAATGATAGATGATACTGATGCTGATACTGATAGTGATACTGATAACTGATACTGATAGTGATACTGATGCTGATACTGATAGTGATACTGATGCTGATACTGTATGATACTGAAGTGATTACAATGCTGATAGTGTTGATACTGATAGATGTGAAATGATAGGTGATACTAATGCAGATGTGATACTGCTACGGATAGTGATACCTGATGTGTGTATGATAACTGATACTGATAGTGATACTGATGCTGATACTGATAGTGATACTGATGCTGATACTGATAGTGATACTGATAGGTGATAACTAATGCCTGGTAGTGATTACTGATAGTGATACTGATAGGTGATACTAATGCTGATAGTGATACTGATGAGTATTACTGATACTGATAGTGATACTGATAGTGATACTGATAAACTGTTACTGATAGTGCGTACTTATAGATGATACTGATAGTGATAACTGATTAGTCGATCCTGATAGTGATAATGATACTGATAGATGCATACTGATAGGATACGGATAAGTGATACTGTGATAGATGATACTGATAACTGATTACTGCTAGGTGATTACGCTAGTGGATACTGATAGTGATACTGATTAGTGATACGATAGATGATTACTGATAACTGAATAGTGATACGGATTATGATACTCGGATAGCTGATACTGATAGGTGATACTAATGCTGATAATGAACGGATAGATGATACTGATAGTGATACTGATAGTGATACTGATAGTGATACTGATACTGATAGATGATACTGATAGTGATACTGATAGTGATACGATAGATGATAATGATAACTGATACTGAAGCTGATACTGATAGTGAGACTGATAGTGATATGATAGTGATACTGCTAGATGATACTGATAACTGAAGCTTGATAACTGATAGTGATAAATGATAGCTGATACTGATGTTTATACTAATGTGAATATGATACTGATAGATGATACTGTAGTGATAATGAATAGGATAGAAGTGATACTGATAGTTGATACTGATACTGATAGATGATACTGAAGTGATACTGATAGATGATACTTGATAACTGACACTGATAGCTGACACTGATAGTGTGATAATGATAGCTGATACTGATACTGATAGTGATACGCTAGATTGATACTGATAAACTGATAGCTGATATGGATAGTGATACTGATAGCTGATACTGATAGTGATGACTAGATGTGGTACATGATACTGCTAGTGATACTGGATAGTTGATCCTGATAGTGATAATGAACTGGATTGATGAATACGGCATAGCTGATACTGATAGTCGATATGATAGATTGATACTGATAGATGATACTGATAGATAGATAATGATAGATGATACTGATAGTGATACTGATATGATAGATGGATACTGATAGATGATATGATCGCTGATACTGATAGTTGATACTGATAGATGTTACTGTCGTGATACTGATAGATGACTACTGGATAAGTTGATACTGATTAGATGATAAATGAGTTAACTGATAGATTGATACTGATAGAATTATTACTGATAGATGATCCTGGCTAACTGAGACTGATAGCTGATACTGATAGTGATACTGATAGTGATACTGATAGATGAACTGATAGCTGTTACTGATAGGATATGATAGTGGATACTGAGAGATGATTACTGATACCTGATAGATGATACTGATAAACATGATCACTGAAGATTGTACTGATTAGTGATACTGATAGATGATACTGATAGTGATTAACTGCTAGTGATACTGATAGAGCTGATACTGATTAGTGAGCTTTTACTGATAGATGATACTGATTAATGAGAGATGATACTGTAACTGATACTGATAGATGATATGATACGGAGAATTGATAATGATTACTGATACCATTACCTGTACTGGGATAGTGCATACTGATAGTGATCGATAGTGATACTGGGATAGTGATATGCTAGTGATACTAAGAGCTGATACTGATATGATACTGATGCTGAGAGATGATAAGATACTGATAGATGATAGGATCTGATCCTGATAGATGATATGATATCTGAGAATGATACTTGAGACTGATAACGATACTGATACTGATAGTGATACTTGATAGTGATACTGATAGTGATACTGATAGATGATACTGATGCTGATAGATGATACTGATACTGATAGATGATACTGATAACTGATACTGATAGATGATACTGATACTGAGTGAATTGATACTGATTACTGATACCGATACCTGATATGACTAGTGATAGATAGTGAGACTGATAGATTGATACTGAGGCTGATAAGATGATACTGATACTGATAAGTGAACTGATAAACCATGATACTGATAGAGATTGATACGGATCTGAGAATTGATACGATTACTGGATAACGATACATGGTAGATGGATACTGATACTGATAGATGATACTGATGCTGTGATAGATTGATACTGATATGATAGATGTACTGATTCTGTATGATAGCTGATACGATAAGATGATATCGCACTGAGGAATGATACTGATTACTGATAACGATACCTGATGATACTGATAGTGGATACTGATAGTGATGATAATGATAGGGATACTGATAGATGATACTGATGCTGATAGATGATACTGATAACTGATACTGATAGATGATACTGATACTGAGAATTGATACTGATTACTGAGACCGGATACCTGATACTGATAGTGATACTGATAGTGATACTGATAGATGATACTGATGCTGATAGATGATACTGATACTGATAGATGATACTGATATACTGATTACTTGATAGAGATACTGAATCCTGAGAATTGATACTGTTACTGATACCGATACCTGGAAGATGATTACCGATAATGATAGATGATCTGATGCGTGATAGATGATACGGATACTGATAGGATGATACTGATAAAAATGTTACTGATAGTGATACTGATTACTGAGAATTGTGATACTGATTACTGATACGATACCTTGATACTGATGTGATATGAAGTGATACTGCTAGTGATAGATGATATGATGTGATAGATGATACTGATGCTGATAGATGAGTAATGAATACGATAGATGATACTGATTGATGAGGAGCGATACTGATTAACTGATATGATAAGTGTACTGATAGATGAATAAGATGTGATAGATGATACGATCCTGATAGATGATAATTGATACTGATAAAACTGAACTGATACTGATAGATGATAATGTTAACTGATACTGATAGCTGATACTGCCATAGATGATAATGATACTGAGAATTTGATACTGATTTTACTGATACCGATACACTGATATGATAGTGATACTGATAGTGATACTGATTAGCTGATACTGTAGATGTACTGATAAGGCTACGATATGATACTGAGATGAGACTGATAGCTGATACTGATAGATGATAATGATAGTGATATGATATGATATGATAGTTGATACTGCTAGCTGATTCTGATAGTGATACTGAGAGGATACTGAATGATACACTGATAGATGATAATGATACGAGAGAATGATACTGATTACTGTGATACCGATACCTGCTGATATGATAGTGTACTGTAGTGATTACGGATAGCTGATACTGATAGAGATAAGTGATGCTGATAGAGGATACTGATGCTGATAGAGGATACTGATAACTGCTACTGAGAGATCATACTGATAGATGATACTGGATAGTGATACTGATTACGGATAACCTGATACTGATACCGATACTGATACTGTAGTGATAGATAGCTGTCATTTAATAGATTGACCAGAGCGGCACAGTCTCTGGGAAACTGCTACAGGAGGTTGTACTTTTCATTTCTAAAAGTTATTTTTCAGTATGAGTTGGCCTTTAAGAAAATAAATGAATTCATAAATCTGACATCCTCGGTTAATTACATCGTTTTTCTTTCTCGTTTCCCTTTAGATGGGTCCACAGACCTGTTTTAACCGCATTTCCTTTTGATGACCTTTGTTGGACCCTAATGTTATTTGTTTTTTATTGAAACCCTTATGTTGTTAAGTGGTGAAATGAAAACATCCTGTGGTTGCTAATGATCACTTTCCCCATTCACTGCAAACTCGGGCTCTGGCAGAGTCTCCAGAGTATATGGATACACAGTGTAAGGTCCATGCTCTATGTGGATTACACTAGTGTCGCGTTCCGGGGACAAGGTCTGTAGTAATGTTGTACATTCATCATCCAGTAACATTCCCAATATATAGGACATATCAATGGGGATAATCTCGACAATAACATTTTATTATGATGACATCAGCTGCTGACTGAAGGGTTAGAAGCGATTGCTCACTATTTCAGTAAACTCCAATATGATTGTTAACAAGGGGAATGTAGACAGACGAGTGTAAGTAATGATTAACAAGGGTACAGAAATCCTAATAGATAAAAATCCACCCTGTGATACCCCGTCCAACACTGTTTCCCCAAAAGCACCAAGGGTGGTTTATCAATCACTCAACATCCATTTCTCACTAGAACCCAATGCAAAGTTATGGGATTGCAATCCGTTCTCTTATATATAATAGGGGATCTGTGGTCTCCCGACCGCTTTGTCCTCAGTGTCAAATAAAAGAGCGCTCTCAGTACCTTTTCAAACATGCAGAGGCACGATGTTCTAGATGCTGAAATCCAAAATAATTGCAGGTAATGTGTCAATGCCCAGTATGCACGTGTCTTTGTGTCTCTGTGGCGGCAGTGGTAAAAGCTGTGTCATACATCTCATCCACTATAAATATAGTTACAGGCATGCACCATTCTAATGTTTTCCTGTGTCTATTATTCCTTATAGAGGGGGGTGGGGGGGGGATATGACGCAGTCATATTCAGTCTGTCCCAGTATGGTACAAGTTTAGGGCTGAGGGGCAGAGGGCCACTTGTTCTGTTGATATTTACTCTCACAGTGCTAGCATGAAAACACCACCCGTTAAATGCTGTAAGTTTGATAAGATCGGCAGCTGGAAAGCATTGATGCGGGCGCGCCTTTTTATTATAATGCAACTCGTATGTAGCTCCAGTTCCCCTTTAACATCTGCTTCTATAAACTCACATTTAAAAAGTGAACTCTATACCGTAATTACTTGTTAGAGGCAGGACATCCTGTCTTAAGCAACAGATTATCACATGGGCAGTTTTTAGTTTTATGTACTTAAAGTGGGTTGTGAACTTAGAGGAGGGATTTCTAGCTTTTACGGCTGTTGATGAGGTTTGAATCCATTGGGGTTGTTAATTAGACAATGTTATATGCCATTGGGAAGGACATGTCAGTAGTTTGTCTTCTGGAGGAAGCGGGAAACATGACAGTTCTAGAACATGGAGTTAGATTAATTGTCTTCCTGTCCTAATCAGCATTGAACAGACGTAATTTTCCTTTCCATGATAATGAACTGGAATGACGGGCTGATGGCCAAAGCCAAGTTGGCTCTAAACTAATGTTCTCATTATTAGGGGAGGCAGAGCGGCCATCCTTCCGCTGTGTCTGCGCCCTAAGGAAAAACAGGCGAGTCCAGAGATTCCCCTGCACTGCCAGACAGAAATCTTACTTTACCACTGAGTCCTGGAAATGGGACACAGGACCTTCCACACGCAATACAAATGGGCAACATACAGGATTGATAACTAAATTAACCGCCCAACCCGCATGGTCCAATCCAGATAGTGATATTATAACAATGGTCAAGATTTAAGTGATATTATAAACCTGGTCCAGTAGGATATTAACCAATGGCTCCGATAGTGAATTATTACCAATGGTCCAGATAGTTGCTATTATGTATCAATGGGCAAGATAGGAGACATTATACCAAGGACAGGATAGTGATCTTAAACCAATGGTCCAGATAGTGATATTAGTACCATGGTCGATGTGATATTAGTATTCATAGGTACAGTTGATATTATTACCAATGGTCCAGATAGTGATATTATAACCAATGAGTCCAAGACAGATGATAGTGATATAGACCAATGGTCCAGGATAGTGAGATAAACAAATGGTCCAGATAGTGATATATAACCAAGGTCCAGCTAGTGATATTATAACCAATGGTCCCAGATAGTGATATTATAACCAATGGTCCAGATAGTGATTATTATGATCAATGCGTCCAGGATAGTGATATTATTACCAAGGTCAGATAGTGATATTTAACCAATGGTCCAGATAGTATATTATTACCAATGGTCCAGATAGTGATATTATTACCAATGGTCCAGATAGTGATATTATTACAATGGTTACAGATAGTGATATTATTATCAATGGTCCAGATAGTGATATTATAACCAATGGTCCAGATAGTGATATTATTATCAATGGTCCAGTGTGATATTAGTACCAATGTTCCAGATAGTGATATTATTATCAATGTTCCAGATAGTGATATTATTACCAATGGTCCAGATAGTGATATTATTATCAAGGGTCCAGATTGTGATATTATTACCAATGGTCCAGATAGTGATATTATATCAATGAGTCCAGATAGTGATATTATTATCAAGGTCCAGATAGTGATATTATTATCAATGGTCAGATAGTGCTATAATCAATGGTCCAGATAGTGATATTATTATCAATGGTTCCAGATAGGATATGATTATCCATGTTCCAGATAGTATATTATACCAATTGTCCAGGATTAGTGAATTCTTATCAATGGTCCAGATAGTGATATTATAACCAATGGTCCAGATAGTGATATAGTTACCAAGTAATTAAGGTTGAATAAAGACAGACGTCCATCAAGTCCAACCTATTCACTTTTTTTTTTTTTTTAACTCCTAACAGTTGATTCCAGAGGAGGCCAACAAAAACCCAGCTAAAAAGGGGGAAAAAATTCCTTCCTGACTCAAACGGCAATGGAAAGTTATCCATGGATCAAACAGATCTAATGTATAAATTACCAGTAATTCCTCAATATTTTTAGTTTAGAAACTTATCCAGGCTTTTTTAAAGCTATTCAATGAACTGGCCATACCACATGGATGGAAGACAGTCCACAGTGTAACCGTTCCATGTAAAGAAACATCTCCTAACCTGAAGATGAAACTTCGGTTCTTCCAACCTAAAGGAGTCCACGTGTCATCTTGCTGATTATGACCTATAGTGAACAATGAACCAGAGAGTCATTGTATGGGCCCCATTAATATATTTGTATAAGGTTATCATGTCCCAAGCAACCGCCGCTTCTCCAATGCTAAACAGTCCTAACTTGTAATAATCTGCCTGAAATTCAAGCACCCTCCATTCCCCCCTTATTAATTAGTTGCCCTCTATGAACTGCCTCAATTTTATTCCAATAGTAGTATGTATCAATGGTCCGATAGTGATAGTATAACCATGTCCAGATAGTCGCTGATTGATTAACCAATGTCCACAGTAGTGATATATTATCAATGGTCCAGATAGTGAAGTTTATCATGGTCCAGCTAGTGATATTATTACAATGGTCAGGATAGTGATATTAGTACCAAATGGTCCGATAGTGATTTAAACCAATGTCCAGATAGTGATATTATACCAATGGTCCAGGACAGTGATATTATGATCAATGGTCCAGATAGTGATATTATATCAAAGGGTCCAGATAGTGATATATTACCAATGGTTCCAGATAGTGATAGTAGTACCAATGGTCCAGAAGTGATATTATTAACAATGGTCAGATAGTGATTATTATATCAAGGGTCCAGAAGGGATATTATTTGGATATTAGAAACCAATGGTCCAGATAGTGATATTATAACCCCAATGGTCCAGATAGTGATATTATTACAATGGTCAGCTAGTGTACTTATTACCAATGCGTTCCAGATTAGATGATATTATTACCAATGGTCCAGATAGGGATATGATTATCAATGGTCCAGATAGTGATATTATTACCAATGCGTTTTTCCAGATAGTGATATTATAAACAATGGTCAGATAGTGTATTGATAACCAATGGTCCAGAAGTGATATTATTTACCAATGTTCCAGATAGTGTTATTATACCCAATGGGCCAGATAGTGATATTATTACCAATGGTCCAGATAGTGTAATTATGACCAATGGTCCAGATAGTGATATTATTACCATGGTCCAGATAGTGATATTATCACCAATGTTCCGATAGTGGGATTATTATTACCAATGGTCCAGATAGTGATATTTATACAATGGTCCAGATAGTTGATATATTATCAATGTCCAGATAGTGAATATTCCAATGCGTACAGATAGTGAGATTATAACCAGTGGGCCAGGGCAGTAGTGATATTGTTACCAATGGTCCAGATTGTGTATTGTAACCAATGGTCCAGATTGTGATATTAACCAATGGTCCAGTAGGATATTGTTACCAATGGATACAGAGTGATGATAAAACAAAGGCACAGATAGTGATATTATGATCAATGTTTCCAGATCGCATGATATTATTATCAATGGTCCAGATAGTGATATTTTACCAATGTTGCCAGTAGTGATATATTATCAATGGTCCAGATAGTTGATATTATTACCACATGGTCCAGGATAGTGAATTATAACCAATGGTCAGGTTAGTGATATTGTTACCAATGAGTCCAGATTGTTTGATATTGTAACCAATGGTCAAGGATCTGGATATTATTAACACTGTCCAGATATTGAAGTTACCAATGGTCCAGATTAGTTGATATTATAATCCAATGGCCAGATAGTGATATTATATCAATGGTCGATAGTATATATAACCAATGCGTCCAGAAGTTGATATTGTTACCAATGGTCCAGACAGATTGTGTGATATTGTAACCAACGGTCCAGATTGTGATTATTATTACCAATGGTCCAGATGTGATATGTTACCAATGGTCAGACAGTGATATATAACCAATGGCCCAGAAGTTGATTTTATTATCATGGTCCAGATAGTGATATATTACCAATGTCCAGATAGTGATATTATTATCAATGTCCAATAGTGATCTTATTACCAATGGTCCAGATAGTGATAGTATTACCATGTCCAGATAGTGATATTATTACCAATGGTCCAGATAGTGATATTATAACCAATGTCCAGATAGTGATATTATTACCAATGTTCAGATAGTGATGATTACAAGGGTCCCAGATATTTGATATTATAACAATGGTCCAGATAGTGGGATATTTATATTACAATGGTCCAGATGTGAGATTTTACCAATGGCCCAGATAGTGATATTATTATCAATGGTCCAGCTAGTGATATTATTATCAATGGTCCAGATAGTGATATTATTACCAATGGTCCAGATAGTGATATTATAACCAATGGTCCTCCAGCAGATAGTGATATTATTACCAATAGTCCAGTTGTGATAGATTACAAATGAGTCCAGATAGGGATATATACCAATGGTCAAGTGTGATATTATAACCAATGGTCCAGGATAAAGATAGTTATACCCAATGGTCCAGGATAGTATATATTACCAATGGTCAAGATAGTGATATTATTACCAATGGTCCAGATAGTGGATATTATTACCAATGGTCCAGATTGATATTAGTGACCAATGGTCCAGATTAGTGATGATATACCAAGGTCCAGATATGATATTATTACCACATGGGTCCAGATGTGATAATTATACCAATGCTGGTTCCAGATGTGAGTAGTATTACCAATGGTCCAGAGAGTTGATATTATTATCAAAAAAAAAATGTTCCAGATAGTGATATAGTTTACCAATGGTCCAGATAGTGAGATTATAACCATGGTTCAGATAGTCGCTATTATTATCAATGGTCCAGATAGTATATTATGACCAATGGCCCAAGTTATATAGTACCAATGTTCCAGATAGTTGAATTATACCAATGCGTTCCAGATAGTGGATATTATAACCAATGGTTCAGATAGTGAATTATAACCAAATGGGCTACAGATAGTGAATTATTATCTATCTAATTTTTCAAGATAGTGATATATTCCAAGGTCCAGATAGTGATATGGATTACCAATGGTCCAGATGATAGTATTATCTATTCAATGGTCCAGAGAGTGATATTAAACCATTGGTCCAGTAGTGATATTATACCATGGTCCAGGAAGGGATATTATTACCAATGGTCCAGGATAGTTGATATTATTATCAATGTTCCAGAAGTGATATTAGTATTCAATGGTCCAGATAGTGAATATTATCAATGAGTCCCGATAGTGCTATTATTACCAATGGTCCAAATAGCGATATTATTATCAATGTTACAGGATAGCAGATATATTACAATAGTCCAGATAGCGATATTATAACAACATGGTCCGATAGTTAACGATATTCTTACCATGGTCCAGATAGCGATATTATTACCAATGGTACAGTAGTGATATTATTAAAAAGGGGGAGAGAGGGAAGGAGGAGACAACAGGGGGGGCAGGAGCGGCAGGAAAGGGCGGCGGAAGAGGGAAAGAGGCGGTCGGAGGAAAAGAGGGAGAGTGGAAAGGAGGGGGGAAGGGAGGGGGAAGAGGAAAGATGGCGGAGAGCAAGAAGGAGAAGCGAAGGGGGAAGAAATCAAGAGGGCTAAAGAAGAAAGAGGGGAGGAAGGGAAGAGGCGGGGACAAAGGGGAGGAGGGGGAGGAAGAGCAGGGAGGGGAAGGGCAGAGAAAGGCCGTAATGAGAGGGGAAGGAAAGTCGGCTTCCAGAGTGGGAAAGAGGAGACAGAGAAGGGGGGCGGGAAGGGGACAAGAGGGGGAGGAGGGGGGAAAGGGGAAGGGGAAAGCAGGAGGGGACGTGTGGGGGGGTAGGTTCTTTTCCTTCTCCAGATCTTTTTTTCCATTCTTTTGTCCCAGTTTTCCTTTTTCCTTTCCAGTTTCCTCCTGTTCCAGATTCTCTTCTTTTCTTTACATCCTTCCTACCTCCAGATTTTCAAGATGTTCCAGTCCTCCTCCAGTCTCCATTTCCTTCTCCAGACACGTGCCAGATTTAGTGATATATTACCAATGGTACAGATTAGTCGATATTATGATTCAATGGTCCAGGTTAGTGTATTGTATTATTACCAATGGTCCAGATTAGTGTATTATTACAATGGTCCAGAGATAAGTGATTTTATTACAATGGGTCCAGATAGTGATATTATTACAAATGGTCCAGATATGGTCCAGATAGTGATATATTACCAATGGTCAGATTGTGAATGAAATGGTTATCAATGGTCCAGGATAGCGATATTATTACTCAATGGTCCAGAGATAGCGATATATTATCAATGGTCCAGATAGCGATATATCAATGCGTCAGATCAGTGATATTATAACCCCATGGCCCAGATAGTGATATTATTATCAATGTTCCAGATAGTGATATTATTATCAATGGTCCCAGATAGTGATATTATACCAATTTCCAGATAGTCGATATGATTATCAATGGTCCAAGATAGGGATATATTACACGGGTCCAGATAGTGTATTATACCACTGGTCCAGATCGTGTATGTATTACCAATGGTCCAGCTAGTGATATATTTACCCATGGGTCCAAGATTAGTGATATTAGTACCAATGGTCCCCAGAAAGTGATATTTTACCAATGGTCCCAGATGTGATAGTGATATTATTACCAATGGTCCCGATAGGGATATTATTACCAATGGGACAGATAGTGATTAGTATTATCAATGTCAGATAGTGATTAAGTTTACCACTGGCCACAGATAGTGAATTATTACCATAGGGTCGATAGTGATTTATTACAATTCGACGCACCAGACGCTGATATTATTACCAATGCGTCCAGATAGTGATATTATAACAAAGGTTCCAGATAGTGATATTGTATTCAAATGTCCAGCTAGTGATAATTATTTGCTATGGTCCAGATTAGGATATTATTACAATGTATTCCAGAGAGTGATATTATTACCAATGTCAGATAGTGAGATTATATACCAATGGTCCAGATAGTGTATATTTCCAATGGTCCAGATGTGAGATAGTACCCATGGTCCAGGTGGTAGTGATATTATTATCCAAGTTCCAGATAGTGATATAACCAAGGGTCCAGTATATTGATATTAGAACCAAGGGTCCAGATAGTGATATTATTATCAAGGCACAGATATTGATAGTATTACCAATGGCCCCAGATAGTGATTATTATTACCAATGGCGCAAGATAGTGATATTAGTATCAATGTTTCCAGATAGTGATATTTTTACCAATGGTCAGATAGTGATATTATTGACCAATGTCCAGATAGTGGATATATTACCAATGGTCCAAATATGATATCGATTCACCAATGGTACAGATAGTGATATTATAAATGGTCCCGATATGAATGATTCAATGGTTCCAGATAGTGATATTATTTACCATGGGCCAGATAGTGTATTATTACCAATGGGTACAGATAGTGATATTATTACCAATGGTCCAGATAGTGATATTAGTACCAATGGTCCAGATAGGAATATTACCATGGTCCAGATAGTGATATTATTACCAATGGTCCCAGATAGTGCTTTATAGTACCAATGGTCCAGATAGGGATATTATTATCAATGGCCAGATAGTGATTTAGTACCAAATTGTCCAGATAGTGATATTATTACCAAGGTCAGGAGAGTGATATTATTACCAATGGTCCAGAGAGTGAATTATAACAAACGGTACAGATAGTGATATTATTACCAACGGTCCGGATAGTGATATTATAACCAATGGGTCCGGATGATAGTGATATTATACAATGGTCCAGATAGTGATAATATGATCAATGGTCAGATAGTGAGAGTATACCAATGGTCCGATAGTAGATATTATTAAACAATGGTCCAGATAGGGATATTGATACCAAATGTCCAGATAGGGATATTATTGCAATGGTCCAGATAGTGATATTATCCAGTGGTCCAGATAGTGCTATTAATTGCCAATGGTCCAGCTAGTGAGATTATGCAAATGGTCCAGATAGTAGATTATTGCCAATGGTCCAGATAGTGATATTATGACCAATGGTCACAGATATGTGTCGTGATATTATTACCAAATGGCTCCAGATAGTGATAATTTAGTAAGAATTGTTTCTGGTTCGCTGCCAGCTTTTCTTCTGGTTAGTAACTAATTTAAATATAATTATAAAGTACTGTAATTTTCCTTTTCGCACTTCTTTGTTTGGTCCTAAATTAAAAAATTGATGTTGTGGATTATATAGTTTGGACACGGTACATGATTCCTGGGGCTGTGCTGGTTTGCCACTAAGCGCGGGCAGTATGGAAAACACAATGTGGTAAGTAGAGGGATGCATACAAATAAGCAAGAAAAGTCCATATGCACACTACCAGGGGGGGAGTGCAACTCAGTCCAATATCCCCACTTCAAAGGAACGAAATACAGAAAATATCAAGGTAGACTGCCACTTCAAAACGGTGAACGATTTATTTAACAGGCCACCCATCAGGCGACTCAAACAACGTTTAGGGGTAACAACATGAGAAGGGTTGTTACCCCAAACGTTGTTGATCTTGCTGATGTTTGGCTGTTAATAAACCATTCACCGTTTGGAGCGCAAGTCTACCTTGATATTTTCTAGTGTTAAGTAGAGGGGTTGTATGTTGGTGTCTCTGCCAATGGTTGCTATGGGAAACCAACCTGTACAGATTAACGTCACCCCACCAACTTAATTACTAAGCTTTTCCCTTTCTAATACCTAAAAATATCTCCTCATTTCAATAGTTCTCTTTGGATAATTAATTGAGTTCACAGTCCAAAATGTCACCGAAAAGCAAGATCTGTTCCCTGGTACAGTAGAGTAATTACTTGTCTCTCAATAGGAAGTACCAGGAGGTTGTTCTGAATGCACGACGTATATTCAGCAGAGATCAGTAGAAAGGCCAGAAAGAGGGTGGAATTAATAACCAGGCCGGAGTCAATGCATCTTTGTCCCAGGATTATGTTATGGGGAAAGAGACTTTCTCTACATGCCAACCCAGATATACAAGAAATCATGGGGGCCATTTTCAAGAGAAAAGAAAAGAGATCCAGTTACCGGACAGCAGAGATCCAATAACAGGATGCAATTTGCTCATTAACAGGGCCAGTAGTAAAGGTAACATTAACAGGGCAGTAAGATCCATTAACCGGGCAGAAAGCGTCCATGAACAGGGCAGTAAAAGTCCATTAACAGGGCAGTAAAGATCAATTTATGAACAGGGACAGTTAAAGGTCCATTAACAGGGCAAAGTAGTAAAGTCAATGAACAGGGCAGTAAAGAGTCCATTAACAGGGTAGTAAAGATCATAACAGGGCCCCAGTAAAAGGTCCCATTAACAGGGCAGTAAAGCTCATTTAACAGGGCAGTAGTAAAGGTCCATTAACAGGGCAGTAAAGGTACTTAACAGGCAGAGTAAAGGCCATTAAACAGGGGCAGTACAAGGTCCATTAAAGGGCAGCAGTAAAGGTCCATTATTAAACCGGGGCAGTAAAAGGTCCATTAACAGGGAGTTAAGGTCCATTAACAGGGCAGTTAACGATCCATTAACAGGGCAGTAAAGACAATTAACAGGGCAGTAAAGGTCCAATTAGAACCGGGCAAGTAAGAGCCAGAACGGGCAGTCAAGATCATAACAGGGCGGTAGTAAAGTCCATTAACAGGGCAGTAAAGGTCCATTACAGGGCAGTAAAGCGTCCATTAACAGGGCAGTCAGTAAAGGTCCATAACAGGGCGTAAAGGTCATTAACAGGGCAGTACAAGGTCCATTAAAGGGCCAGTAAAGGTCTTCATTAACAGGGAGTAAAGGTCCATATAACAGGCAGGGCCAAGTAAAGGTCCATTAACAGGGCAGTAAGGCTCCATTAACAGGGGCAGTAAAAGGTCCATAAAACAGGCAGGAAAAGTCCATAATAACAGGCGTAAAGGTCCCGTAACAGGGCAGTAAAGGTCAATTAACGGGCAGTAAAGGTCCATTACAGGGCAGTAAAGCGTACATCCATTAACAGGGCAGTAAAGGTCCATGAACAGGCAGTAAGGCCCATTAACAGGGTCAGTAAAGGTCCATTAACAGGGCAGAAAGGTCAAACAGGCAGTAAAGGGCAAGTAAACGGGGGCAGTAAAGGCATTAACAGGGACAGTAAGAGGTCCATATTAACAGGGCAGTAAAGGTCAAAGTAACAGGGCAGTAAAAGGGCCATAACAAGGGCAGTAAGGTCATGGTAAACAGGGCAGTACCGGTCCATTAACAGTGGCAGTAAGGTACATAAAACAGGGCAGTAGTAAAGGTCCATTAACAGGGCAGTAAAGGTCCTTAACAGGGCACAGTAAAGGTTCGTAACAGGGCAGAGTAAAGGTCATTAACGGGCAGGAAAGGGCCATTAAAGGGCAGTAAAGGTCATTAAGGGCAGTAAAGTCCAGTAACAGGCAGTTAAAGGTCCATTAAACAGGGCGTAAAGGTCCAGTAAAAACAGGGCAGTAAAGGTCCATTAACAGGGCGTAAAGGTCATTAACAGGGCAGTTAAAGGTCCATTAACAGGGAGTAATAAAAGGTACTAACAGGGCAGTTTAAGGTTCCATTAACAGGGCAGTAAAAGAAAGGGTCCATTAACAGGGCAGTGTAGTAAAGGTCCATTAACAGGGGGCAGAAAGGTCCATAACAGGGCAGTAAAGTCCATAACAGGCAGTAAAGGTCCATAACAGGGCAGTAAAGGGTCAATTAACAGGGGCCAGTACGGTCCATTAACAGCGGCACGCAGTAAAGGTCAATAACAGGGCAGTAAAGGTCCTCTAACGCGGCAGTAAAGGTCCATAACAGGGCAGAGTAAAGGGCCATTGAACAGGGGCAGGCAGTAAAGGTCCAGTAACAGGGCAGGTAAGGTCCATTAACAGGGCCGGAAAGGTCCATAAACAGGGCAGTAAACGCACACATGAACATGCAGTAGTAGTAAAGGGTCCATTAACAGGCCATCCGGATTAGTAAACAGGGCAGTAGAGAGACGTAACAGGGCAACAGAGGACAGAAGTCTATCGTTGAACTACACACAAAAAACCATAAAATTTTTTGTGATTGAAAGCGTGTTAGGCAGGGGCTCTTAAATGGCACAAAACATGCAATAACTTTCATTAGTCTTGTTAACACACTAATAACTGACCTGCGCGCATGCGTTAAAGAATGCAACAACACACAAACCACACACAAACACACACAAACACTACAAACACTCACCAAACACACACAAACACAACACAAACACGTAGAGTAGTTAAAAGAGAAACAGGGACGTGGAATTGGTGAGGAAAATTGTAAATGCGGGAAAACTGTAATAGGTGGGTGAATGCAACATAGTAAACAGGGTAATATTAACAGTAGTAAGTGAATATTGCAATAGTAAAACAGTAAATATAACAGGTAAATTATTAACAGTAGTAGTGATGAATAGTAATAGTAACATAGTAACAGGTAAAAATATTAACAGTATAGTGGTAGTGAGTGAAATAGTAACAGTACCATAAATAACAGGTAAATTAATTAACAGTAGTGAGGGAATGTAACAGGAAATTAATAAACAGGGAAATATAAACAGTAGTAAGTGGAATAGTAACAGAACATATTTAACAGGTTAAATATTAACAGTAGTAACTGAATAGTAAAAAGCTAACAAGTCACAGGTAAATATTACCAGATGGAGTAATAGTAACAGAACATAAAACAGGTAAATATACAGTAGTAAGTGAATCGTAAACAGAACATAGTAACAGGTAAATAGTAACAGTGTAAGTGAATAGTAAACAGTAACATAAGTAAAAGGTAAGTATTAAACAGTAGTGAGGGAATAGTAAAGTACCTAATAACAGGTAATATAAACATGTGAGTGATAGTAACAGAAAATAGTAACAGGTAAATATTAACAGTAGGTGAGGAATAGACAAGTAACATAAGAACAGGTAAATAAAACAGTAGTAAGTGAAATAGTAACAGTAAATATAACAGCTAAAATATTAACAGTAGTGAGTGAATAGTAACAGTAAACATAATAACAGGTAAAATAAACAGTAGTGAGGCGAATAGAACAGACATATAACGGTAAAATAACCATGTAAGGGAATAGTAACAGTAACATAGTAACAGGTAAATATATAAAAGTTAGTAAGTGAATAGTAAGTAACAGTAACAATATTAACAGGTAATATTACAGTCGTGGTCGAATATAACAGTATAACATAGAAACAGTAAACATTAACAGGAGTGAGTTAAATTAGTAACAGTAACAGATTAATAGGGAAATATAAATCAGTAGTGATAGCTGAATAGGTAGTAGTAGTAACAGTAAACATAGTAAAGGTAAATATTAACCGTAGTGGAGTGTGAATAGTAACAAGTAAACATATAACAGGGAAATTAACAGGAGTGAGTGAATAGTAACAGTAAGTCATAATAACAGGTAAATATAAAACAGTTAGTAGTGGAGGACTAGAACAGTAAATAGTAACAGTAAATATGAACAGTTAGTGGAGGAATAGTAACAGGAACATAAAAAGGTAAATAAACACAGTAGGAAGTGAATAGTAACAGTAAAATAGAACAGATAAATATACAGTAGTGAGTGAATAGTAACAGTAACATAATAACAGGTAAATATAAACAGTAGTAAGTGAATAGTAACAGTAACTAGAAAGTACCTTAAACAGTGTGCGTGAAATGTACACCTAAAAGTACCTAGTACGTGGTAGCGTTCACTGTATTATCCCCTTTGGGTAAAGTAACCATTCCTTATGTTCCCTTTCATCCTTCACCCCCAATCCCTTACTGTATAAGTCCTACCACCCCTGCTAGAAGGCGTTCCCGTATACCCCTTTGGGTAAAGTAACCCTTCCTTATGTTCCCTTTCATCCTTCCTCCCCAATCCCTTTACTGTATTAGTCCTACCACCCCTGCTGGAAGGCTGTTCCCTGTATCTATGCCCTTGGTAAGTAACCCTTCCTTATGGTCCCTTTCATCTTTCTCCCCAATCCTTTACTGTATTAGTCCTACCACCCCTGCGGAAGGCTGTTCCCTGTATCCCCTTTGGTAAGTAACCCTTCCTTATGGTCCCTTTCATCCTTCCTCCCCAATCCCTTTACTGTATTAGTCCTACCACCACCTGCTGGAAGGCTGTTCCCTGTATCTATCCCCTTTGGGTAAAGTAACCCTCCTTATGGTCCCTTTCATCCTTACCTCCCCAATCCCTTTACTGTATTAGTTCCTCCCACCCCCGCTGGAAGGCTGTTTCCCTGTATCTATCCCCTTTGGGTAAAGTAACCCTTCCTTATGGTCCCTTTCATCCTTCCTCCAATCCCTTACTGTATTAGTCCTACCAACCTGCTGGAAGGCTGTTCCTGTATCTACCCCTTGGGTAAGTAACCTTCCTTATGTTGCCCTTTCATCCTCTCCCCAATCCCTTTACTGTATTAGTCCTACCACCCCTGCTGGAAGGCTGTTCCCTGTATCTATCCCTTGGTAAAGTAACCCTTCCTTGGTCCCTTTCATCCTTCCTCCCCACTCCCTTACTGTATTAGTCCTACCACCCACTGCTGGAAGGCTGTTCCTGTATCTATCCCCTTTGGTAAAGTAACCCTTCCTTATGTTCCCTTTCATCCTTCCTCCCATCCCTTTACTGTATTAGTCCTACCACCCCTGCTGGAAGGCTGTCCCTGTATCTATCCCCTTTGGGTAAAGTAACCCTTCCTTATGTTCCCTTTAATCCTTCCTCCCCAATCCCTTTACTGTATTAGTCCTACCACCTGCTGGAAGGCTGTTCCCTGTATCTATCCCCTTTGGGTAAAGTAACCCTTCCTTATGTTCCCTTTCATCCTTCCTCCCCAATCCCTTTACTGTATTAGTCCTCACCACCCTGCTGGAAGGCTGTTCCCTGTATCTATCCCCTTTGGGTAAGTAACCCTTCCTTATGTTCCCCTTTCATCCTTCCTCCCCAATCCCTTTACTGTATTAGTCCTACCACCCCTGCTGGAAGGCTGTTCCCTGTATCTATCCCCTTTGGTAAAGTAACCCTTCCTTTATTTCCCTTTCATCCTTCCTCCCAATCCCTTTACTGTATTAGTCCTACCACCACTGCCTGGAAGGCTGTTCCCTGATCTATCCCCTTTGGGTAAAGTAACCCTTCCTATGTTCCCTTTCATCTCCTTCCCCCAATCCCTTTACTGTAAGTCCTACCACCCCTGCTGGAAGGCTGTTCCCTGTATCTATCCCTTTGGGTAAAGTACCCTTCCTTATGTTCCCTTTCATCCTTCCTCCCCAATCCCTTTACTGTATAGTCCACCACCCCTGCTGGAAGGCTGTTCCTGTATCTATCCCTTTGGGTAAAGTAACCCTTCCTTATGTTCCCTTTCCATCTCTTCCTCCTCCAATCCCTTTACTGTATTAGTCCTACCACCCCTGCTGGAAGGCTGTTCCCTGTATCTATCCCCTTTGGGTAAAGTAACCCTTCCTTATGGTCCCTTTCATCCTTCACCTCCAATCCCTTTACTGTATTAGTCCTACCACCCCCTGCTGGAAGGCTGTTCCATGTATCTATCCCCTTGGGTAAAGTAACCCTTCCTTATTGTCCCTTTCATCCTTCCTCCAATCCCTTTACTGTATTAGTCCTACCACCCCTGCTGGAAGGCTGTTACTGTATTAGTCCTACCACCCCTGCTGGAAGGCTGTTCCCTGTATCTATCCCCTTTGGGTAAAGTAACCCTTCCTTATGTTCCCTTTCATCCTTCCTCCCCAATCCCTTTACTGTATTAGTCCTACCACCCCTGCTGGAAGGCTATTCCCTGTATCTATCCCCTTTGGGTAAAGTAACCATTCCTTATGTTCCCTTTCATCCTTCCTCCTCCAATTCCTTTACTGTATAAGTCCTACCACCCCTGCTGGTAGGCTGTTCCCTGTATCTATCCCCTTTTTGTAAAGTAACCCTTCCTTATGGTCCTTTTTATCCTTCCTCCTCCAATCCCTTTACTGTATTGGTCCTACCACCCCTGCTGGTAGGCTGTTCCCTGTGTCGATCCCCTTTGGGTAAAGTAACCCTTCCTTATAGTCCCTTTCATCCTTCCTCCCCCAATAGTGATACTGATAACTGATAATGATAGCTGATACTGATAACTGATACTGATAGATGATACTGATAGATGATACTGATACTGATAGATGATACTGATACTGATAGATGATACTGATAACTGATACTGATAGATGATACTGATACTGAGAATTGATACTGATTACTGATACCGATACCTGATACTGATAGTGATACTGATAGTGATACTGATAGCTGATACTGATAGATGATACTGATAGTGATACTGATAGTGATACTGATAGATGATACTGATAGCTGATACTGATAGATGATACTGATAGTGATACTGATAGTGATACTGATAGTGATACTGATAGCTGATACTGATAGTGATACTGATAGTGATACTGATAGTGATACTGATAGATGATACTGATACTGAGAATTGATACTGATTACTGATACCGATACCTGATACTGATAGTGATACTGATAGTGATACTGATAGCTGATACTGATAGATGATAATGATGCTGATAGATGATACTGATGCTGATAGATGATACTGATAACTGATACTGATAGCTCATACTGATAGATGATACTGATAATTGATACTGATTACTGATACCTGATACTGATACCGATACCTGATACTGATAGTGATACTGATAGCTGTCATTTAATAGATTGACCCAGAGCGGCACAGTCTCTGGTAAATCTGCTACAGGAGGTTGTACTTTTCATTTCTAAAATGTTATTTTTCAGTAGAGTTTGCCTTTAAGAAAATAAATGATTCCATAAATCTACATTCGGTTAATTAAATCTGTTTGTTCTTTCTCGTTCCCTTTAGATGGTCACAGACCTGGTATTTTAACCGCATTTCCTTTTGCTGACTTTGTTGACCCTAATGTTATTTGTTTTTATTGAAACCCTTTATGTTGTTAAGTGGCTGAAATGAAACCTCCTGCTGGTGCTAATGTATCACTTTCCCATCACTGGCAACTCGCTGCTCTGGCAGAGTCTCTGGATACACAGTGTAAGGTCCCTGCTCCTATGTGATTACACATAGTGTCGGTCTCTCCACGTGGACAAGGTCTGTAGTAATGTCTGTACATCATCAATCCATTCACATTCCCAATCTATAGACCTACACTGGGGATAATACTCTACAATAACATTTTATTATGATGACATCAGCTGCTGACTGCAAGGGTAGAAGCCGATTGCTCACTATTTCAGTAAACTCAATATGCTTGTTAACAAGGGAATGTAGACCAGACGAGTGTAAGTAATAGATTAACTAAGGGTACAGAATCCCTAATAGATAAATCCAACCTGTGATACCCCTCACACTGTTTCCCCAAAAGCACCAAGGGTATCAATCACTCAACATCCATTTCTCACTAGAACCACATGCAAAGTTATGGTGCATTGCAATCCGTTCTCTTATATTACTAATAGGGGATCTGTGGTCTCCAGACCGCTGTCCTCAGTGTCAAATAAAAAGAGCGCTCTCATACCTTTCAAACATGCAGAGGACGATGTCTCTAGCTGCTGCAAATCCAAAATAATTTGCAGGTAATGTTTCAATGCCCAGTCTGCACTGTCTTTGTGTCTCTGTGGCAGGCACGTGTTAAAAGCTGTGTCATACATCTCATCCACTATAAATATAGTTACAGGCCTGCAACCATTCTCCATGTTTTCCTGTGTCTATTATTCCTTATAGAGGGGGGTGGGGGGATTATGACGCGTCATCTTCAGTCTGTCCCAGTAGTAGGGTACAAGTGGGCTGAGGGGCAGAGCAATTGTTCTGTTGATATTACATCTCACAGTGCTAGCATGAAACACCACCCGTTATACTGCTGTAAGTTTGATAAGATCGCAGCTGGAAGCATGATGCTGGCGCGCTCTTTTTATTATAATGCACTCGTATGTAGATCACAGTTCCCCTTTAACATCTGCTATAAACTCACTTTAAAAAGTGACTCTATACGTAATTACTTTGTTAGAGGAAATCCTGTCTTAAAGCCACAGATTATCACATGGGTCAGTTTTTATTTATCTTAAAGTGGTGTGACTTAGAGGAGGGATTTTAGCTTTACGGCTGTTGATGAGTTTGAATCCATTTGGGTTAATTAGAACAATGTTATATGCCATTGGGAAGGACATGTCAGTAGTTTGTCTTCTGGAGGAAACATGAACAGTTCTAGAACATGGAGTAGATAATTGTCTTCCTGTCCTAATCACATTGAACAGACGTCATTTTCCTTTCCATGCTAATGAACTGGGAATGACGGGCTGATGGCCAAAGCCAAGTGGCTCTAAACTAATGTTCTCATTATTATGGAGAGGCAGAGCGTCCATCCTTCCGCTGTGTCTGCGCCCATAATGGACTAACAGGCAGACGTCCAGAGATTCCCCTGCACTGCCAGACAGAAATCTACTTATACCACTGAGTCCTGGAAATGGGACACATGGACCTTCCCACGCAATACAAATGGGCAACATACAGGATTGATAACTAAATTAACCGCCCAACCAGCATGGTCCAGATAGTGATATTATAACCAATGGTCCAGATAGTGATATTATAACCAATGGTCCAGATAGTGATATTATAACCAATGGTCCAGATAGTGATATTATTACCAATGGTCCAGATAGGTGATATTATTATCAATGGTCCAGATAGTGATATTATTATCAATGGTCCAGATAGTGATATTATAACCAATGTGTCCAGAATAGTGATTAATATAACCAATGGTCAGTGATAAACCATGTCATAGTGTATTATAACCATGTCATGGGATATTTATAACCAATGGTCCAGATAGTGATATTATCACCAATGGTCGCAATGCTGATATATTATATCAATGGTCCATATAGTGTATCTATTACCATGGTCCACGATAGTGGATATTAAAAACCATGGCCAGATATGCTATTATAACCAATGGTCGATGGATATTTACATGTCTTATGAATTATTATGGTATGTCTTATACAATGGTCCAGATAGTGATATTATACCAATGGTCAGATAGTGATATTATTATCAATGGTCCGATTAGTGATATTTATAACCAATGGTCTCAGATGTGATATAATTTCAATGTCCAATAGTGATCTTATTACCAATGGTCAGAAGTGATATTTTACAGATGGTCCAGATAGTGATATTATTACCATGTCCAGTAGTGAATTCTTATCAATGTCCAGATGTGATATTATTACATGGTCCAGATAGTGATATATTATCCATGGTCCAGATAGTGATATTATTCAATGGTCCCGATAGTGATATTATTATCATGGCAGATATGATATTAATATCAATGGTCCAGATAGGATTATTACATTTCCAGATATGATATAGGCCGTCCAGATAGTGCGATATTATTTCATGTACCTAGATGTTATATATTACCATGGTCCAGATAGTGCTATATCGATTGTCCAACCACAGGTCATGTGATAGCGTATTAAGGTTAATAAAGACAAAAGCAAACGTCCATCAAGTCCAACCAATTCACTTTTTTTTTTTTTGAACCCTACCTATACAGTTTGATGCCAAGGAAGGCAAAAAACACAGCTAAAAAGGGGGAAAAATTCCTCTCCTGACTCCCAAACGGCAATCGAAAGTTCCCTGGTCAACCAGATCTATATGTATAATACCAGTAATTCTCAATATTTTTTTTAGTTTGAACTTCCAGGCCTTTTTAAATGTCTATTCAATGAACTTGCCATTACCACATCTGCTCTGGAAGACAGTTCCACAGTTCCGCGTTCTCATGTAAGAAACCTCTCCTATCAACCTGAAGATGAACTTCTTTTTCTTCCACCTTAAAGGATGTCACACGGTCCTCTATATGACCTATTAGTGACACATGGCAACTCAGAGAGTTCATTGTTATGGCCATTAATATAGTTTGTATATAAGTTATCATGTCCCAACTCACCGCCTATCTCGCTTCTCCATTGTAAACCAAGTCTAACTTGTCTATCTGCCTGCATTATTCAAGCCCTCCATTCCCCTTATTATATTTAGTTGTCCCTTCGTCTGAACTGCGTCAATTTATATTACCTAATTAGTAGTATTATTATCAATGGTCCAGATAGTGATATTATACCAATGGTCGCAGAAGTGATCTATAACCAATGGTCCAGATAGTGATATTATTAATGCCAATAGTGATTTACATTCCGATAGTGATATTATTAGCATGGTCCAGATAGTGATATTATTACCAATGTCCGAGTATACCATTGTCCATAGTGATTTATAACCATGGTCTATAGTGATATTATTACCAATGGTCGGCAGACAAAAAAGTGATATTTTTATCAATGGTCCCATGTTATATTTTAGCATGTTCAAGATGGTATCCAGATGTCCATATGTATTTATTCACAATGGTCCCAGATAGTTGGGGGATATTATTACCATGTCGCAGATAGTGATAATATTCCAATTGGTCCAGAGAGTGATATTATTATCATGGTCCAGATAGGGATATTATAACAAGCATTGAGATAAATTATAACCAATGGCGCACGATAGTGATATTATTACCAATGTCCAGATAGTGATATTATTACCATGGCTCAGATAGTGATATTATTTACCAAATGGTCCAGAAGGAGATATATTCAATGGTCCGATAGTGATATTATTAATGGTCCATAGTGATATTATAACAATGGGTCCAATAAGTGATATATAAACACTGGTCCAATATGTGATATTATATACCAATGGTCCAATCAGTGATTTCTATCAATGGTCCAGATAGTGATATTCTACTCAATGGTCCAGATGTGATTATTATTACCAGGTCCATAGTGATATTTACCATGTGTCCAGATCGTGATATTATTACACATGGTCCAGATAGTGATATTATAACCAATTTTCCAATAGATGATATTATTACCAATGGTACCAGATAGTGATATATTACCGAATGGTCGCAGATAGTTTTGAATATTATTATCAATGTTCCAGATAGTTATATTATTACCAATGGTCCAGATAGTGATATTATAACCAATGGTTCAGATAGTGATCTTGTTTCCAATGGTCGCAATTGTGATATTGTAACCAATGGTCAGATGGTGATATTATTTACCAATGGTCCACGATAGTGATTTGTTACCATGGTCCAAATATTGATAATAATAACAATGCCCAGATATGTGATATTATTATCAATGTTCCAAAATAGTTATATTATTCTCAATGGTCCAGATAGTGATATTATTACCAATGTTCCAGATGTGATATTTTATCAATGGTCCAGATAGTGCTATTATTTTTTACCAAATGGTCCAGATAGTGTTTAATACCAATGGTCCAATGGGATATTGGTTACCAAGGCCGATTGTGATTGTAACCAATGGCCAGATTGTGATATTTACCAATGGTCCAGATAGTGATATTGTTACCAATGTCGCAGATAGTGATATTATAACCATGGCCCATATAGTGCTATTATTATCAATGGTCAGATAGTGAATTATAACAATCGTCCGATAGTTTATATTGTTACCAATGGTCCAGATTTGATATTTTACCAATGGTCCCGATTGTGATATTTTACCAATGGTCGCAAATAGTGATATTTGTTACCAATTGGTCCAGATAGTGATATTATAACCATGGCCAGATAGTGATATTATTATCAATGGTCCCCCCCCAGATAATGATATATTCCAGTTTCCAGATATTGCATATTATTATCATGGTCCAGATAGTGATATTATTACCAATGGTCAGATAATGATTTAGTACCAAATGGTCCGATAGTGATATTCTTGACCAATGGTCCATATAGTGATCTTATAACCAATTTCCAGATAGTGATATATTATCAATGTTCCAGATAGTGATTTATTACAAATGGTCCAGATCGTGATATTATACCATGGTCGCAGATAGTGATATTATTATCATGGTCCATATAGTGAAAGAACAAAACCCCTTTTTCTCCCGTGTCTATTATTACCCCTTGTCCGCTCTGCTCTCTTCTCAATTTTCCAGATAGTGATATTATTACCAATGGTCCATATAAAACAGTGATATTATTCCATGGTCCCGATAGTGCTATTTTCCATGGTCCAGATAGTGATATTATTTAACAAATAGTCCAGATAGTGATATTATTACCACTGGTCCTATATGTTATATTATTACCATGTTCCCAGATAGTGCTATTATCACCATGGTCTCAGATAAAGATTTTAACCATGGTCCAGAATAGTGATTTATACCATGGTCCAGATAGTGATATTATTACGCAATGGTCCAGATAGTGATATTATTACCAATGGTCCCAGATATGATATTATTACAATGTCCAGTATAGTGAATATTAATTACCAATGGGTCCAGATAGTGATATTATTACCAATGGTCGCGATAGTTATATATTACCAATGGTCCAATATTGATATTATTACCAATGTCCAGATAGTGATATTATTATCACTGTTCCAGATAGTGATATTATTACCATGGTCCCAGATAGTTATATTATAACCAATGGTCCAGAAGTGATATAAATTATCAATGTCCAGATCGTGCTATTATTACCAATGGCCCAATAGTGATATTATTACCATGTTCCAGATAGTGCTATTATTACCATGGTCCAGATAGTGATTTATAACCATGTTCAGATGTGGATATTATAACCAATGGTCCAGATAGTGATATTATTATCAATGTTCCTATAGTGAGCTTATATACCAATGTCCAGATAGTGATATTATTACCATGGTCCCAATAGTGAATTATATCAATGTGTCCATGATAGTGATATTATCACCATTGGTCCAGATAGTGATATTAAACCATGGTCCCAGATTATGATATTAAATTACCATGGTCCCGATAGTGATTATTATTATCGAATGTTCCAGATATGTATATTATTATCAAATGGTCGCAGCTAGTGATATTATTCTCATGGTCAGATAGTGGATCTTATTACCAATGGTCCAATAGCGATTTATTATCAATGTTCCAATAGGCGATATTTTACCATATCCAGTAGCGATATTATAACCAATGGTCCAGATAGCGATATTCTTACCAATGGTCCAGATAGCGATATTATTACCAAATGGTACAGTAGTGATATTATTACCAATGGTTCAGATAGTGATTTATTACCAATGGTCCAGATAGTGATATTATTACCAATGGTCCAGATAGTGATATTATTATCAATGGTCCAGGTAGTGATATTATTACCAATGGTCTCAGATAGTGATATGTATTACCAATGGTCCAGATATTGATGCTTATTACCAATGTCCTGAATAGTGATATTATTACAAATGGTCCAGATATGGTCCAGATAGTGATATTATTACCAATGTCCAGAATTGTGACATTTATAATGGTCCAGATATCGATATTATTATCAATGGTCCCAGATACGATATAATTATCACTGGTCCATATAGCATATTATTACCAATGGTCCTAGATATGAATTATAACCATGGCCCAGATAGTGATATTATTATCAATGTTCAGATAGTGATATTTGCAATGTCGTCAATAGTGATATTATTACCAATGTTTCCATACTAGTGATATTATTATCAATGGTCCAGTAGTGGATATTATTACCATGGTCCATGATAGTGATTGATTTACAATGGTCCAGATAGTGATTATTATTACCATGGTCCAGATGTGATTACTTATTACAATGGTCCGTAGTGATATTATTACCAATGGTCCCGATCGTGATATTATCACCAATGGTCCAGATGTGATATTATTACCAGTGTCCGATAGGGATATATATTACCATTGTCCCAGATAGTGGATATTATTATCAAGGTCCCGATAGTGATATTATACTCAATGGCCCGATAGTTATTATTAGTACCAATGGTCCCCTATGTGATATTATTACCAATGGTCAGATAGGATATTATTACCATGGTCCAAATAGTGATATTATAACCATGTTCCAGATAGTGATATTATTATCAATGGTCCAGATAGTGATATTATGGCTAATGGTCCAGATATGATATTCCAGCAAGGAACTAGATTATCAATGTCCAGATAGTGATATTAATTTACAATGGTCCAGATAGCGATATTATAACCAATGGTCCAGATAGTGAGTATTATTTCCATGGTCAATAGTGATATTCATTACCAATTGTCGCATGTAGTTATATTATTATCAATTTTCATATCGTGATCTTATTACCATTGTCCAGATATTGATATTATAACCAATAGGTCCATATAGTGATATTATTAGCAATGGCCCAGATAGTGCATTTATTACCAATGGCCAGATAGTGATATTATTACGCAATGGCCAGATAGTGATTTAAATTATCAATGTTCCAGATATTGATATTTTTACCAATGGTCCAGATAGTGATATTATTACCATGGTCCAGATAGTGATATTATTACCACTGTCCCAAATATTGATATTATTACCACTTGTCCAGATAGTGTCATATCTTACCATGTCCAGATATGATTTATCAATGGTCCAATAGTGATATTATTACCATGGTCCAGATAGTGTATGATTACAATGGTCCAAGTGTACTATTATGACCATGGTCCAGATCGTTATATTATTTACCAATGGGCCAGATAGTGTATTATGACCAATGGTCCAGATAGTGATATTATTACCATGGTCCAATAGTGATATTATTACCAATGGTCCAGCTGTGGATATTCTTATCAATGGTCGCGATAAGTGATATTATTAACAATGTCCAGATAGTGAATTATTATTGACCAATGGTCCAGATAGTGATATTATTACCAATGGTCGCAGGATAGTGATATATACCACGTCCCAGATAGTGATATTATTACCAACGGCTCCGGATATTGATATTATAAACCACGGTCGGATAGTGATATATTACCAATGTTCCGAAGTGATTTTATTATCAATGGTCCAGCTAGTGATATTATTACCAAGGTCTCAGATAGTGATATTATTACCAATGGTCCAGAATAGTGATATTATTACCAATGGCCCATATAGTGGATATTCTTGCCAATGGTCCCAATATGATTATTACCAGTGGTCCACTGTGATATTTTGCCATGTGTCCAGAAGGTATATTGCCAATGGTCCAGAAGTGATATTATTGCCAATGGTCCAGATGTGATATATTACCATGGTCCAGATAGTTATATTATTACCAATGGTCCAGATGTGTTTATTTAGTAATAAATTGGTTTCTGTTGCTGCAGCTTTTCTTCTTGTTAGTTAACAATTAAAATAATATTATAAAAAGTCCGTAACAATTTTTCCTTTTCTGCACTTTTTGTTGTCCTAATTAAAATATTGATGTTGTGGATATATAGTTTGACACGTGTACATTGATTCCTGGGCTGTGCCTGGTTTTGACACTATGGGGCAGTATTGGGAACCACACATGTTGTTAAGTAAGGGATGCAATACAAATAAGAAAGAAAGTCCATATGCACACTAACCCGGGCGGGTGCAAACAGTCCATATCCCCACTTCAAAGGGACAAATACTATATAAAATCAAGGTAGACTGCCCTCCAACGTGAAGATTTATTAAAAGCCAAACATCAGCAATCAAACCCGGTTTCTGGGGTAACAACCTGATGAAGGGTGTTACCCCTAAACGTTGTTGATTTTGCGATGTTTGGCTGTTAATTAAATCCCGTCACCGTTTGGAGCGCAAGTCTACCTTGATATTTTCTAGTGTTAATTAGAGGTTTTAATGTTGGTGTCTCTGCAATGGTTGCTATGGGAAACCAACCTGTACAGATTAACGTCACCCCACCACTTAATTACTACTTCTTTTCCCTTTCTATACCTAAAAATATCTCCCCTCATTTCAATAGTTCTCTTTGGATAATTAATTGAGTTTTCACAGTCCAAAATGTCACCGAAAAGCATATCGGTCCCTGGTACAGTAGATTAATTACTTGTCTCTCAATAGGAAGTACCAAGAGGTTGTTCTGAAATGCCGACGTGATTCAGCAGAGATCATAGAAGGCCAGAAAGAGGGAGGAATTATACCAGGCGGAGTCAATGCATCTTTGTCCCAGGATTATGTTATGGGGAAAGAGACTTTCTCTACATACAACCCAACGATAATACAGAAATCATGGGGGCCATGTCCAGAGTAACAGAAACAGAGATCCAGTTACCGGACAGCAGAGATCCAATAACAGGACTGCAATGCTCCATTAACAGGGCAGTAAAGGTCCATTAACAGGGCAGTAAAGGTCCATTAACAGGGCAGTAAAGGTCCATTAACAGGGCAGTTAAGATCCATTAACAGGGCAGTAAAGGTCCATTAACAGGGTCAGTAAAGATCCATTAAACAGGGCAGTAAGGTCCATTAACAGGGTAGGAAAGATCCATAACAGGGCAGTAAAAGGTCGCATTACACGGGCAGTAAAGTCCATTAACAGGGCAGTAAAGGTCCATTAACAGGGCAAGTAAAGTCCATTAACAGGCAGTAAAGGTCCATTCACATGGCAGTAAAGTCCTTAACAGGGCGTAAAGGTCCTTACAGGGCATAAAGGTCCATTCACCGGGCAGTTAGGTCCATTGAACGAGGCAGTTAAGGATCCATTAAACAGGGCAGTAAAAGATCCATTACAGGGCGTAAAAGGTCCCCTTACAGGCATTACAGATCCATTAACAGGGCAGTAAAGATCCATTAACAGTGGCCGTAAGAGTCCATTAACGGGCATAAAGGTCCATTAACAGGGAGTACACAGGTCCATTACAGGGCAGTAAAGGTCCATTAACAGGGCATTAAATGTCAAGTAACGGGCAGTACAGGTCCATTAACAGGCATAAAGTTCCAATTAACAGGCAGTAACGGTCCATTAACAGGGCCAGTAAGGTCCATTAACAGGGCATTAAAGGTCCATTAACAGGGCATAAAGGTCCATTAACAGGCAGTAAAGGTCCTTAACAGGGCATAAAGTCCATTAAAGGGCTTAAGGGCCAGTAACAGGGCAGTAAAGGTCCATTAAAGGGCATAAAGGTCCATAACATGGCAGTACGTCCATTAACAGGGCAGTAAAGGTCCATTAACAGGGCAGTAAAGGTCCATTACCAGGGCAGTAAAGGTCCATTAACATGGCAGTAAAGTCCCATTAACAGGGCAGTAAAGGTCCATTAACAGGGCAGTAAAGGTCCATTAACAGGGCAGTAAAGGTCCATTAACAGGGCAGTAAAGGTCCATTACCGGGGCAGTAACAGGTCCATTAACAGGCAGTAAAGGTCCATTAACAGGGCAGTAAAGGTCCATTAACAGGGCAGTAAAGGTCCTGTACCAGGGCTAAGGTCCATTAACAGGGCATTCAAGGTGTCAGTAACAGGGCAGTAAAGGTCCATTAAACAGGGCGTAAATGTCCTTAACAGGGCGTAAGGTCCATTAACATGGCAGTAAAGGTCCCTTAAACAGGGCGTACAGGTCCATTAACAGGGCAGTAAAGGGTCCATTACAGGGCATAAAGGTCATTAACGGCAGTAAAAGGTCCCTTACAGGCAGTAAAGGTCCATTAACAGGGCAGTAAAGTCCATAACAGGGCAGTAAAGGTCCATTAACAGGCGTAACGGTCCATTACAGGTCAGTAAAGGTCGCATTCACAGGGCATTAAAGGTCCCTTACATGGGCAGTAAAGGTCAATTAAATGGCAGTACAAGGTCCATTAAACAGGCAGAAAGGTCCATTAACAGGGCCGTACAGGTCCATTAACAGGCATACAGGTCCCATTAACAGGCAGTAAAGGTCCCATTAACAGGGCAGTAAGGTCCATTACAGGCAGTAAAGTTCCTTAAACGGGCAGTCAAAGGTCCATTAACAGGGCAGTAAAGTCCATTACAGGGCATAACGGTCCATTAACATGGCAGTAAGGTCCCATTAACAGGGCAGTAAGGTCGCATTACAGGCCATCAGAGATCTAGTAACAGGCAGTAGAGAGACAGTAACAGGGCAACAGAGTCTACATTAAGTCTACGTTGAAACACTCAACAACAAAAAACCCATTAAAATTTTTTTGTGATTTAAAGCTTTTTTATGCAGTGGGCCTAATGGCACAAAACATGCCATAAACTTTCATTGAGTTTGTTTAACCACACTAAACGCTGCGAGCATTGCGTTACAAGAATGCAACACACACAAACACACACAAACACACACAAACACACACAAACACTCACAAACACTCACAATCACACACAAACACAGTAGTAAAAGAGAAACAGTGACAGTGGAAATGTGAGAAAATGGTAATGGGGAAACCTGTAATAGTGTTAAAAGCAACATGTAACAGGTACATATTAACAGTAGTAAGTGAATAGTAACAGTAACATAATAACAGGTAAATATTAACAGTAGTAAGTGAATAGTAATAGTAACATAGTAACAGGTAAATATTAACAGTAGTGAGTGAATAGTAACAGTAACATAATAACAGTAAATATTAACAGTATGTGAGTGAATAGTAACAGTAACATAATAACAGGTAATATAAACAGTAGTAAAGTGAATCGTACCAGTACATATTACAGGTAAATATTTAACATAAGTATATGATAGTAACAGTAACACTAGTAACAGGTAAATATTAACAGTAGTGAGTGAATAGTAACAAGTAACTAATAACAGGTAAATAGACAGTAGTACGTGAATAGTACACATACATAGTACAGGTAATATTAACATTATAAGTGAATAGTAACAGGAACCTAGTACAGGTAAATATTAACAGTAGTGAGTGAATATTAACAGTAACATAATAACAGTAAATATAAACAGTATTTGATTGAATAGAACAGTACTATAACAGGTTAACTATTACCAGTCTTGATTGAAATATTAACCGTAACATAATAACAGGTAACTATAAACATAGTAGTGAATAGGAAAACAGTAACATATTAACAGGTAAATATTAACAGTAGTGAGTGAATAGTCAAAGTAACATAATAACAGGTAAATCTAACCAAGTATTGAGTAATAGTAACCAGTAACTAGTACCCGGAAATATAAACATTAGTAAGTGAATAGTAACATACCATAGTAACCGGTAATATAAACCGAGAAGTGACTAGTAACAGTAACATATTAACATGTTCATATTAACGGAGTAGTGAGTGAATAGTACCAGTCAGCATATAAACAGTGTAAAACATTAACAGGAGTGAGTAAATTTAACAGTAACTTAATAGGTAAATATAACAGTCAGTGAGTGAATAGTAACAGTAACATAGTAAACAGGTAAATATTAACAGTAGTGAGTGGAATAGTACATAACATATTAACAAGTAAAGATTAAACGGTAGGTGAGTGAATGTAAACAGTAACATAATAACAGGTAAATCTACACAGTATTGATGAATATATCCAGTAACGATAGTAACAGGTAAATTTACAGTAGGAGTGAATAGTACCAGTAACTAATAACAGGTAAATAGAAACATAGTCAAGTGAATAGAACCGTAACATATAACAGATAAATATTACCAGTAGTGGAGTGAATAGTACCAGTAAACATACTAACATGTAAATCTAAACGTATGCGTGAATAGTAACAGTAACATAGTACCCGGTACAATATTAACGTATTTCTGAATAGTACCGTACCATAGTAACATGGTAAATATAACAGTAGTGAGTAAATAGTAACAGTAACCAATAATAACAGGTAAATATAAACAGTAGTGAGTGAATAGTAACCGTAACATAATAACAGGTAAATATAAACAGCAGTAAGTGAATAGTAACAGTAACATAGTAACAGGTAAATATAACGTAGTGATGATCTAACATAACATACAACAGTAATATAAACAGTAGTAAATGATATTACAGTAACATAGAAACAGGTTAACGATAAACATAGTGAGTGAATAGTAACAGTAACATAGTAACAGGTCCATTAAACAGTACTAAGTGAATAGTAACAGCACAAGAAACAGGTTAATATAAACAGTAGTACGTAATAGTACATAGTAACATTAAATCTTAACATAGGAAGTGGAATAGAAAGTAACACAAATAGTACGGTAAATATAACATTAACTAAGTAATATTAACAGCAACAATAAGAAAACAGGTAAATAATAACAGTATTAAGTGACTAGTAACAGTAACATGAACCAGGTAAATATAAACAGTGTGATTGAATAGTACAGTTACCTAGTAACGATAAATATAAACAGTAATAAGGTGACTAGTAACAGCAACATAGAAACATGACATATAACAGTAGTAAGTGAATGTAACAGTAAACATAGTACCCGTAAATATTACAGTATGCGTGCATAGAACAGTAACATAGAACCAGGTAAATATAACAGTAGTTGAGTGAATAGTAACAGTATACATAGAACAGGTACATATAACATGTAATAAGCTGAATAGTCACAGAACATATAACAGGTAAAATATAAACAGTAATAAGTGAATAGTAAACAGCAACATACAACAGGTAAATTAACAGTAGTAAGGAATATACAGTCACTTATAACAGGTAAATATAAACAGGAATAAGTGAGAGTAAACCGCAACATAGAAACAGGTAAATAATAAACAGTATTAAGTGGATAGTAAACAGTAACATCAGTACAGTTAACAAAATCTTTACATAGTGAGTGACTGTACCGTAACATAGAAACAGGTAAATATAAACAGTAGGTGATGGAATAGTAACAGTAACTAGTAACAGGTAAATATTAACAGTAGTAATTGAATAGTAACAGTAACATAGTACATGTAATATTACAGTAGTAAGTGAATATTAACCAGTACCATCTAACAGGTAATATTAACCGTAGTGCGTGAATAATAACAGTAAACATGTAACAGGTACTATTACCATTAGTGAGTGATGGTACAGTAACATAGAAACGGTAATTTTAACAGTGGAGTTATGGTAACAGTAACATAGTAACAGTAAATATTACATGTAGTGAGTAATAGTAACACGTAACATAGAAACAGGTAAATATAAACCTTGTGAGGAATGAACAGTAACAAATATCAGTAAATCTTAACAGTAGTGAGTGAATGGTAACAGTAACATAGTAACAGGTAATATAACAGTAGTAAGTTGAACTAGTAACAGTACATCGTAATAGGTAGAAAAAAAAAAAACATTTACAGTATGAGTGATATTAACAGTAACCTAGTAACAGGTAAATATTAACAGTAGTGAGTGAATAGTACAGTAACATAATAACAGGTAAATATTAACAGTAGTGAAGTGAATGGTAACAGTAACATATTAACAGGTAAATATACAGTATAAGTGATAGTAACAGTAACATAACAGGTAATATGAAATAGTGAGTGAATAGTAACAGTAACATATTACAGGTAAATATTACAGTAGTGAGTGAATGGTACCATTAACATATTAACAGGTAAATTTAACAGTAGTGAGTGATAGTAACATTACATATTAACAGGTAATATTAACAGTAGTGAGTGAATAGGTAACAGTAACATAGAAACATGTAATATACAGTAGTAGTGGAATAGAAACAGTAACATAATGAGAGGTAAACTATTTAACCCGTAGTGAGTGAATGGTACAGTACATAGTAACAGGTAATATTACCAGTAGTAAGTGAATGTAAGAATACAGGTAACATAGTAACAGGTAAATATTACTTGTAGTGGTGAAGATTTACCAGTAACATAGTATCAGGTAAAATCTTAACAGTATTGAAATAGTAATACATACATAATAACAGTAAATATTAACAGTATGTCAGTGAATGGTAACAGTAACATAGTAACAGGTAAATATGAACAGTATAGTGAACTAGTAACAGTAACATAATAACAGGTTAAATATTAACCGTAGTGAGTGCAATAGTAACATTAATAGTAACAGTAAATATAAAAGTATAAGTGAATAACCGTAACATAATCCGTTACATATCTAAAGTAGAGTGCCATAAAAACAATCAAACAAGTAACAGGTACATATTAACAGTAGTGAGTGAATAGTAACAGTACACAGTAACAGGATAAATATTAACATTAGTGAGTGGAATAGTAACAGTAACATAGTAACAGGTAAATTAAAACAGTGTGATTGAATAGTAACAGTAACATCATACCAGGTAAATATTACAGTAGTGAGTGCAAATAGTACGTAACATCGTAACAGTAATATAAACAGTAATAATTGAATATTACAGTAAACATAGTAACAGGTAATATTTACAGTCGTGATGAACATTAACATAATAACAGTTAAATATTAACACAGTGAGTGAATTAGTAACAGTACCATAGTAACAGGTCTATATAAAACAGTAGTAGTGACTAGGAACAGTAAACCAATATTAACATGTAAATTAACAGTATAATTGATAGCAATGGTAAATTGACAGTAAGTGATGAATAGTAACATAACATAAGTAACCGTAACATAGTAACGTAGTAAGTATAGTAACAGTACCATAGAAACAGGTAAATATTAAACATAGATGAGTAATCGTAACATTAACATAGTACCAGGTAAATATTAACATTAGTGAGTGAATAGTAACAGTAACATAGTACAGGTAATAATAAACAGTAAACTGAGTGAATGTAACAGTAACATAGTAACAGGTAAATATTAACATAGTGAGTGAATCTAACAGTACAACAAGTACAGGTTATTATTAACAGTAGTGAGTGAATAGTAACAGGTAAATATAACAGTAGTAAGTGAATAGTAATGGTAAATATTAACAGTAGTGAGTGAATAGAAACATCAACATAGTAGCAGGTAAATATTAACAGTAGTGAGTGAATAGTAACAGTAACATAGTAACACGTACATATTAAACGTAGTAAGTAAATAGTAACAGTAACATAGTAACAGGTTTTAAATATTAACAGTAGTGAGTGAAATATTACAGTAACACAGTAACAGGTTAAAATTAATTAAACAGTAGTGAGTGAATGTAAGCATAACTATAACATGTAAATATGAACAGTATTGATGAATAGTTAAGTAACACGTAACAAGGTAATATGAACAGTAGTGAGTGAATAGTAACGTAACATAGTAACATGTAAATATGTAACAGTCTGACGTGAATAGTAACAGTAACACAGTAACAGGTCATATTAACAGTAATAAGTGAATAGTAACAGTAACATAGTAACAGGTAAATATTAACAGTAGTGAGCGAATAGTAACAGTAACATAGTAACAGGTAAATATTAACAGTACTGGGTGAATAGTAACAGTAACACAGTAACAGGTAAATATTAACAGTAGTGAGTGAATAGTAACAGTAACACAGTAACAGGTTATTATTAGCAGTAGTGAGTGAATAGTAACAGTAACACAGTAACAGGTTATTATTACTTATAACTGTATACCTGATAGGATACGATAGATGATACTGATAAGATGATACTGATCGATGATACGGATAGATGATACTGATAGCTGATAGCGATAATGATAGAGATACTATGATGATACGGATAGGCTGATACTGATTTATTTCAGATACTGATAGTATGATACTGATAGTGATACTTGATAGATGATACATGATAGTGATAATGATTGCACGAACACGATACTGAAGATGATAATGATAGATTTACTGAGACCGATGAATACTGAAAACTGATACTTGCTCAGCTGATACTGATGAGTGATACTGCATAGTGATACGATAGATGATACTGGTAAGCTGATTACGATTAGTGATATGATAGTGATACAATGATAGATGATAATGATACTGATAGATGATAATGAGCTGATACTGATCGCTGATACTGATAGTGATACTGCATAGGGGAGACTGGTATTAGTGATGGATGCGGATACTGATAGATGATAATGATAGTGATACTGATAGATGATACTGATACTATAGGATGATACTGTACTGATACTGATAGATGTACTGATACTGAGAATTGATACTGATTCTGAGACAACCGATACTGATAGTGATGATATGATCGTGATACTGATAGTGATTACCTGATAGTGATACTGATAGTGGAATACTGATAGCTTGATACTGATAATTGATACGATGCTGATAGATGATACAGATATGATAGATGAGACGATTGATGACTGATAGATGATGATACTGATACTGAGAATTGATACTGATAATGATACCGATACCTGATACTGAATTAGTGACTATGATAGTGATACTGCTGGGATGATGATAGATGATACTGATGGCTGATAGATTGAACTGATACTGATAGATGATACTGAAACTGATACTGATAGAGATACTGATACTGAGAATTGATATGATTACTGATACGGATTACCTGAACTGATAGTGATACTGATAGTGATACTGATAGATGAGCTGAATGCTGATAGATGGATCTTTTCATGTAGTGAAGAGATGATACTGATAACTGATACTGATAGATGATACTGATACTGAGAATTGATACTGATTACTGATACCGATACCTGATAGATGATACCGATACTGATAGATGATACTGATGCTGAAATAGATGCTCTGATACGATAGATGATAATGATTGAACTGATAGCTGATACTGAAGATGATCTGATACTGAGAATTGATACTGGATTACGATACGATAGCATGATACATGGATAGTGATATGATCGTGAGTAATGATTAGTGATGACTGCTAGATAGATACTGATGGTGATGTGAGATGATATGATAACCTGATACTGGAGTAGATGATACTGATACTGAGAGATTGATACTGATTTACTTGGGATACCGCTACCTGATATGATGTGATGACTGATAGTTGATACTGATAGATGATTACTGATTGCTGATCAGATGATAGCTGATACGATAGATGATATGATTAACTGATACTGATGATGATACTGATACTGAGAATTGAATACGCATTACTTGATACCGATACCTGGGATAGATGGATACGCTACTGAGTCGGATGTGATTATGATGCTGATGATGATACTGATAGCGCTAGATGATATGGATATAAACTGTTCTGAGAGATGATACAGGATACTGAGATTGAACTGATTACTGATACCGATACGCTGATACTGATAGTGATAGATGGATAGGATAATGTAGTGATAGATGATAATGATGCTGATTAGATGATACTGATGCGATAGATGATACTGATACTGATATGATATCTGATGCTGATAGATGATACTGATAACTGGGAGGAACTGATAGTGATACTGATAGATGATAAATGAATGCGATAGATGATACTGATACTGATAGATGTACTGATAATGATTAACTGATACTGATACTTGATAGATGATACTGATAAACTGGAACTGATAGTGATACTGATAGATGTGGTATAGATGAGAATTGATACTGATATAGATGATACCGATACCTGATACTGATAGTGATTATGATAGGATACTGATGTGATTACTGATAGATGATACTGATAGTGATACTGAATTAGTGATACTGATAGATGATACTGATAGTGTACTGATAGATGGATAGTGATGTACTGATAGTGATACTGATAGTGTACTGATAGGATACTGATAAGTGAACATGATAGTGATACTGATAGTGATACTGATGTGATACTGATAGATGATTAGATACTGAGATTGATACTGAGTACTGATAACGATACCTGATTGATAGTGATACTGTGATATGATAGTGATATGATAGCTGATACTGAAGATGATAATGATGCTGAAGATGATACTGATGCTGTAGATGATACTGAAAATGATATTATAGATCATACGGATAAGATGATACTGATAAGTTGATATGATTACTGATGACAATATGAGGACCGAGTGACTGATACTGATAGTGATACTGATAGCTGTAATTTAATAGATTGACCAGAGCGGCACAGTCTGGTAAAATCGCTACAGGGAGGTTGTACTTTGCATTTAAATGTTATTTTTCAGTAGAGTTTGCCTGACGAAAATAGCAAATGAGTCGATCAATCTACAGAGATTAATTAAATATGTTTGTTCTATTCTCGTCCGCTTTAGCTGGTCACGACCTGTATTTTACCGCCATTTCACCTTTTGCTGAAGTTTGGTGACCCACTACTGTTATTTGTTTATTGAAAACCCTTTATGTTGTTAAGTGGCTGAAATAAACCGTCCTGCTGGTGCAATGTTATCACTTTCCCATGCACTGGAACTTCGCGCTGCTCTGGCGAGGGTCACATGGATTACACAGTGTTGGAAGGTCCCTGCCCCTAGTGATTAACATAGTGTCGGTTCTCTTCCCGTGGACAAGGTCTGTAGTAATGTCTGTACATATCAATCCATTCACATTCGCCAATCTATAGACAATACACTGGGGGATATATTACTCTACAATAAAATTTATATGGATGACATCAGCTGCTTGACTGGAAGGGTGAGAAGCCGATTGCCCACTATTTCAGTAAACTCAATTGCTGGTTGAACAAGGGAAATGTAGAACCAGACGAGTGAATAATAGATTAACTAAGGGTACAGATCCCCTAATAATTTAAATCCAACCGTGATACCCCCTCACAATGTTTCACCAAAAGCACCAAGGGTATCAATCACTCAACATCCATTTCTCACTAGAACCACATGCAAAGTTAGGGGCATTGCCAATCCGTTCTCTTATAGTACTAATAGGGGGATCTGTGTCTCAGACCGTTGTCTCAGTGCTCAAAGAAAAAGAGGCTCTCATACCTTTCAAAAAATCAGAGGACGATGTATCTAGCTGCTGCAAACCAAATTAATTGCAGGTAATGTTTAGTTGGTCACATGCCAGTCTGCACTGGTCTTTGTGTCTCTTTGCGCAGGCATCGACGTTAAAAGGCTGGTCAGTTAGATCTCATGCACAATGTAAATATAGTTACAGGCGGGCCTGACAACCATTCTCCATGTTTCCTGTGTCTATTATTCCTTTATAGAGGGGGGGTGGGGGGTTATGACGCGTTCATCTTAAGTCTGTCCCAGTAGTAGGGTACAAGTGGAGTGTGAAGGGGCAGAGCAATTGTTCTGTAGATATTAACATCTCACAGTGCTGCATGAAACACATGCCACACCGTTATACTGCTCTGTAGTTTGATAGATGCTAGCTGTGGAAGCATGATGTGGAGCGCTCTGTTATTATAATGCACTCGTAGTAGATCACAGTTCCCCCTTCCGTTTAAACATCTGCTATAAACTCACTTGAAAAGTGAATCATACGTAAGTACTTTGTTAGAGAGAAATCCGTCTTAAAGCCACAGATTATCACATGGGTCAGAGTTTTTATTTATTTTAAAGTGTGTGTGACTTTAGAGGAGGGAGTTTAGCTTTACCGGTGTTGATGAGTTTGAATCCAGTTTGGGTAATGACAGCACACAATGATATATGCACATTGGGAAGACATGTCAGTGTTTGTCTTCGGAGGAAGGAAACGATGAACAGTTCTAGAAAATGGAGTAGGAATGATTCCTGTCCCCTAATCACATTGAGTACAGACGTACATTTTCCTTGCCATGCTAATGAACTGGGAATGACGGGCTGATGGCCAAAGCCAAGTGGCTATAAACTAATGGCTCATTTTATGGGAGAGGCAGAGCGTCCATCCTTCCGCTGGTCTGCGCCCATTAAGGACTAACAGGCAGACGTCAAGAGATCCCCTGCACTGCCAGACAAGAATCTACTTACCGCTGAGTCTGGAAATGGGACACATGGAGCATTCCCACGGGCAAATACAAATGGGAAACATTACAGGATGATAACTAAATTAACGCCCAAACCAGGCATGGTCAGATTAGTGATATTATAACCAATGGTCCAGAAGTGATAGTTCTAACCAATTGGGTCCAGAGTAGTGATCTTAAAAAAAAAAACGCAATGGTCAGAAGGGCTATTAATTACCAATGGTCCAGATAGTGATAATTATTATCAATGGTCCAGATAGTTATTATTGTATTACCAATGGTCCAGTCCAGATAGTGATAATTAGAACAATGGTCCAGATAGTGATATATACCAATGTACAGATAGTGATATTATTATCAATGGTCCAAGATAGTGATATTATTTACAATGGTTCCAGATAGTGAATATAACCAATGGTCCAGATAGTGATTTATAACAATGGTCCAGGATAGTGATATTATAACCAATGGTCCAGATAGGGATAGTAACCAATGGTCCAGAATAGTGATATTATAAACCAATGGTTTCTCCAGAGAGGGATATTATAACAATGGTCCAGATAGTGATAGTATTATCAATGGGTCCAGATAGTGATATTATTACCAATGGTCCAGATCGTGATATTATAACCAATTGTCCAGATCGTGATATTATAAACCAATGGTCCAGATAGGGATATTATTACAATGTCCAGATAGTTGAATTAGTACCAATGGTCCGGGATAGTGATATTATATCAATGGGCCAGATAGTGATATATAACAATGGTCAGATAGTGATATTATTAACAATGGTTCAGATAGTGATATTATTACCATGGTCCAGTAGTGATAGTATTATCAATGCCAGATAGTTGATATTATTACCAATGAGTCCAGGTAGTGAATCTTATTATCAATGTCCAGATAGTGATATATTAGCAATGTCCAGATAGTTGTATTAAATCAATGGCCAGATAGGTGATTTATTCAATTGGAGTCCAGATAGTGATATTAATTATCCAGGGCCAGATAGTGATATTATTATCAATGGTCAGATAGGCCAGAATAGTGATTTATTATCAAAGGGTCCAGATAGTGATCTTATATCAATTTCCAAGGTAGTTCTGATATTACAATGGTCCAGATAGTGAATTATAATCAATGGTCAGATAGTATAGTAAACCAATGGTAGCAGCTTAGTGATATAGGTACCAAGTAATGATAAGGATTTGAATAAAGAACAGAGTCCATCAGACCAACCTGATTCACGTTTTTTATTTAACCTAACCTAACAGTTGATCCAGAGGAAGGAAGAGCAAAAACGCAAGGAAAAAGGGGAGGGAAAAAGATTACCTTCCTGACTCCAAACGGCCAACGGAAAGTATCCCTGGATCAACCAGATCTATATGGTATTATACCGTAGTAAACTCGCAACAGACACTTCGTTTAGTTTTAGAAAAAATATTACGGCCTTTTTTAGAAGACTATTCAATGAACTGACATTACCACATATATGCTGGACGACAGTTCCACAGTGTTGTCACCGTTCTCAGCTGTACGAAAACATCTCTAACTGAAGATGAAAACTTTTTATTACACCAATCATTAAAGGACTGTCGCACGCTGTCACATCTGAATGACCTATTATGAACAATGCACCAGAGAGGTTCCTTGTATGGGCCATAAATATATGTATAAGGTTATCATGTCCCAACGCAACCGCGCTTCTCCAATGTAAACAGTCTAATGTCTAACTGCCTGCATATTCAAGCCCTCCATTCCCCTTATTTAATTTAGTTGCACTCTCTGAAATGCCTCAATTTTATTACCAATGTAGTATTGTATAATGGTCCAGATAGTGAATTATAACCAATGGTCCAGAAGATAGTGATATTATAACCAATGTCCAGGTAGAGTGAGTATTATATCAATGGTCCAGATAGTGATATTATTATCAATGGTTCTCCAGATAGTGATATATTCAATGGTCCAGATAGTGATATTATACCAAGGTCCAGAAGTGATATATAAAACAATGGTCCAGATAGGATTTATTACCAATGGGTCCAGACAGGTGTGATATTATATCAATGGTTCAGATAGTGATATTAGTATCATGGTCCAGATTAGTGATATTATTACCAATGGTCCAGATAGTGATATTATTACCAATGGTCCAGATAGTGATATTATACCAATGGGCCAGATTAGTGATATTATTATTCAATGTCCAGAAGGGATATTATAACCATGGTCCAGATAGTGATATAGAACAATGGTCAATAGTGATATTATTACCAATGGTCGATAGTGATATATTACCAATGGTCCAGATAGTGATATATTACCAATGGTCCAGATCGTGATGTTATTAGTACAATGGTTCCAGATAGTGAAAATATTACTCAATGCGTCACCAGATAGTGATATTATAAACAATGGGTACCAGATATTGATATTATAACCGAATGTCCAGATAGTGATATTCATACCAATGTCCAAGATGAGTATATTATTACCAATGGTCCAGATAGTGATATTATCTACCAATGGTCCAGATTAGTTGATATTATACAATGTCAGATAGTGATAGTATTCCAAATTGACCAGATAGATGATATTTAAACCATGTTCCAGATAGTTGATTATTATCCCATGGTCAGAAGTGATATTATTACCAAGTCCAGATAGTGATATTGTTATTATCAAGGTTCCAGATTAGTGATATATACCCAATGGCTCCAGATTAGAATTATAACCAATTGTCCAGATATGATATTGTTACAATGGTCCAGATTAGTGATATTGTCAAACCAATGGTCCAGATTGTAGGATATTATTACCAATGGTCCAGATAGTGATATGTTACCAATGGTCCAGATAGGATTATAATAACAAAGGCCCAGATAGTGATATTATTATCCAAGGTTCCAGATTAGTGATATTTTATCATGTCCAGTAGTGATATATTACCAATGTTCCAGATAGTGAATATTTTACAATGTCCAGATATGATATTATTACCAATGGTCCAGATAGTGTATTATAACCAATGGTCCAGATTGTGATATTGTACCAATGGTCCAGATTGTGATTTGAACCAATGGTCCGATTGTGATATATACCAATGGTCCAGAGCTAGTGAGGATTATGTTTACCAATGGTCCAGAGAGTGCGATTATAACCAAGGGCCCAGATTAGTGATATTTATTATCAAGGTCCAGATAGTAGTATATTTAGTAACCAATGGTCCAGATAGTGATATTGTTACCAATGGTCAGATTGTGAATTGTAACCAATGGTCAGATATGTAGATATTTATACCAGAGTGGTTCCAGATGTGATAGTGTTACCATGGTCCAGATAGTGATGTTATGAACCCCAATGGCGCAGATAGTGATATTATTATCAATGGTCCGGATAGTGATGATAGTTACCAATGTTGCAGATAGTGATATTATATCAAATGTCAAGATAGTGATATTATACCGAATGGTTCAGAAGTGATATATTACCAATGGTCGCCAGATAGTTGAATTTATACCCAATGGTCCAGATAGTGATATATAACCAATGTTCCAGATAGTTGATATATTAAGATGTTCCAGGATAGCTAGATATTATTACCAATGGTCCAGATAGTGTGATATTATAACCAATGTCCAGATTAGTGATATATTATAAATGGTTCCAGATGTGATATTAGTAACAGATGGCCCAGATAGTGAATTATATCAATGTTCCAGATAGGATATTATTACCAATGGTCCAAGATAGTGATATGATACGCAAGTCCAGATCGTGATATTATTATCAAGGTCCAGATAGTGAGTATTATTACACTAGTCCAGATGACAGTGATATCATAAAATTACAAAGGTGACCAGAAGTGAATTATTACAGCAAATGGTCCAGATAGTGATATCTGTAAACCCAATGGTAAGATAAAGATATTATAACCATGGTCCAGATAGTGATATTATTACAAGGGTCCAGATAGGGAATATGAATTACCCAAATGGTCCAGATCTGTGATATTATTACCAATGGTCCAGATTAGTGATATTTACCAATGGTACCAGATAGTGAATTCTTACCAATGGTCCAGATAGTGCTATTATTACACAAGGTCCAGATGTGATATAGTACAATGGTACCAGGATGTGATATTATTACCAATGGTCAGATAGTGATATTATGATCACAAGGTCAGATGTAGTCGGATATTATTACCAATGGTCACCGTAGTCGAATTATAACCAATGGTCCAGATAGTTTTGCTATATATCAATGTCAGACAGATAAGTGATTATTACAATGGCCCAGATATGATATTGATGAGACAATGTCCAGATAGTGATATTATACAATGGGCCAAGATAGTGAATATATAAGCAATGTGTTGTCAGATAGTGATATTATAACAAATGGTCCCGATAGTGATTATTATTATCAATGTTCCAGATTAAGTGATATATTAGCCAATGGTAAGTTAGTGATTATTATTACAATGGGCAAGAGTGGTGATCTTATTATATCAACTGGTCCCTAGATAGTGATAATCTATAACCATTGTCCAGATAGTGAAGATAGAACCAAGGCCGCATCGTGATAGTAGTACCAATGGCCGATAGTGAATTATTATCATGTTCCAGATAGTGATATATATACAATGCGTCCAGATAGTGAGTATTATGATAAGGTCCAGGATAGTGATATAGTACCAATGTCCAAAATAGCGAATTATTATGAGTCAATGTTCCAGATAGCGATATTATAACAATAGTCCAGAATAGCGATATTATAACAGCAAGTCCCAGATAGCGATAGTTCTACCAAGGTCCAGATAGCGATATTATACCAATGGTACGTAGTGATATTATTCCAATGAGTTAAGATAGTGATATTATTACCAATGGTCAAGGATAGTGATATTCTTGAATGGTCCAGATAGTGATATTATTATTACAATGGTACAAGTGTGTGATATTATACCATGTTTCCAGATAGTGATCGTATTCAATGGTCCAGATAGTGATATTATTACCAATGGTCCAGATAGTGATATTATTACAAATGGTCCAGATATGGTCCAGATAGTGATATTATTACCAATGGTCCAGATTGTGAAATTTTTATCAATGGTCCAGATAGCGATATTATTATCAATGGTCCAGATAGCGATATTATTATCAATGGTCCAGATAGCGATATTATTACCAATGGTCCAAGTATGAGAGTATAACCAATGGCCCAGATAGTGATATGAGTATCAAGTTCCAGAGAGGATATTATCAGATGTCCAGATAGTTTGGATTAATTTTATTACCAAATGTTCCAGATAGTGATTGTATAATCAATGGATCCAGATAGTTGATATTATTACAATGGTCCAGATAGTGATAGTTATGTACCAATGGTCCAGATAGTGATATTATGACCAAATGGTACAGATAGTGATATAATTATTTACCACAATGGTCAGATGTGATTATTATTACCAATGGTCCAGATAGGAATATACCAATGGTCCAGATAGGATATTATTTACAATGTCCAGATAGGGATAATTGATATACCAATGGTCCAGATAGTGATATTATTCAATGGTCCAGATTGAGTGAGATTATAACCAATTGGCCCCCAGATAGTGAATTATTACCAATAGTGGTCCAGATAGTGATAATTAGCCAATGGTCCAGATCGGATATTCTGTACCCAATGGGGAACCAGATAGTGATATTATAACCAAGGTCCCGATAGTGATATGATTATCAAGTGCGTCAGATACGTGGAATTAATTGTAAGTCAGTATAGTGAGATGTATAATCAATGTTCCAGATATAGTGACTATTATTCCAATGGTGATCCAGATAGTGATATATAACGACCAATGGTCTCAGATAGTGATATTTTTCAGAGGTCAGATAGTGAATATTATTACCAATGGTCCAGGTAGTGATATTATTATCAATGTTCCGATAGTGGATATATTACCAATGGTCCAGAACTGATATTAAAACCAATGGTCCAGGATAGTGATATAATTGCTCAGATGGCCCAGGATAGTGAATTTAGTAGCCTGGCCATGATAGTGATATTATTACCAATGGCCCAGATAGTGAATATATTATCAATGTTCCAGATAGTGATATTTTTACAAATGGTCAGATAGTGAATTATTACCAATGGTCCAGATAGATGATATTATTAACCAATGGTCCAAATATTGATTGTAGTTACCCAATGGTCCAGATAGTGGAATTATACCATGTCCAGGATAGTATATTACAATGGTGCCAGATTGATATTACTACCAATGGTCCACCATAGTGATATTATCCCAATGGTCCAGATCCTAGTGATATTCTTACCAATGCGTCCAAGATAGTGATATTGATACCAATGGTACAGATAGGAGTATATACAATTGTCAAGATGGGTGATATTATTACCAATGGTTTGCCAGATAGTGAGATATTTATGACCAATGGTCCAGATTAGTGATATTATTATCAATGGTCCAGGATATGATATATTACCAATGGTCCAGATAGGATATTATTACCAATGGGCCAGATAGGATGTATACCAATGGTCCAGAATAGTGATATTATAACCAACGGTCCAGATAGTGATATTAGTACAACGGTCCGGATAAGGGATATTATAACCAATGTCCCGGAATAGTGATATGACTATACAATGGTCCAGAGATGAGATTATTATCAATGGTCCAGCTTAGTGATCTATTACCATGGGTCCAGGATAGTGAACTTTGTACCACATGTGGTTCCAGATAGTGAAGTATTAATTACCAAAGTCCAGATAGGTGATATTATTGCCAATGGCCAGATAGTGATATATACCAGTGAGAGTCCCATGACCTAGTAGAGATATTATTGCCAATGGTCCAGATAGGGAACATTATTGCCAATAGGTCAGATAGTGATTATATGCCAATGGTCCAGATAGTTGATGATTATTACCAATGGCCAGCTAGTGATATTATTACGCAATGAACGTCCGATAGTGATATATTTTAGTAATTTCAGGGTTTCTGGTGTCTGGCCAGCTTTTTTTTCTTGTTAGTTAACAATTTAAAATCTATTATAAGAAGTACACTTGGTAATTTAACTTTTCTGACTTTTTGTTGTCCTAAATAAAAGATATGATGGATTGTGGATTATATAGTTTGGACACGGGACATTGATTCCTGGGGCTGTGCCTGGTTGACATAGGGGGCAGTAGTGGGAACCACACAAGCAAATGCTTGGTAAGTAGACGGGTTGCATACAAATAAGAAACGAAAGGTCCATATGCCACACGCTACACGGCGCCAGGGGCAAACCAGTCCAATATCCCCACTTCAAAGGGAACGAATACAGAAAAGGATCAAGGTAGACTGCACTCACAACGGCAGAACGATTTCTAAGAGCCCAAGACTCACAGCAAATGCAAAACAACGTTTCGGGGTAAACAACCTATGAGGGTGTTACCCCGAAAAGTGGTTTGATTTGCTGATGTTTGGCGTTAATAAACCGCATCACCTTGGGAGCGCAAAGTTACCTTGATATTTTATAGTGTTAAGTAGAGGTTGTATGATTGTGTTCTCTGCCGAATGGAGATGCTAGGGGAAACCAAACCTGTACAGATTTAACGTCCCCCACACCAACTTAGTTACTAAGCTTTTCCATTTCTAATACCGTAAAAATATATTCCTCATCTTCAATAGTTCTCTTTGGATAATGTAAGTTGATGTGAGCAGTCCAAAATGTCACCAGAAAGCAAGATCTGTTCCTGTTCGGTACAGTAGATTAATTTACTTGCTCTCAATAGGATAGTTACCAGGAGGTTGTTCTGAATGCACGACGTATATATTCAGCAGAGATCAGTAGAAAGGCCAGAAAGAGGGAGGAGATTAGGAATTAATAACCAGCGGAGTGGGATCAATTGTCTTTGTCACCAGGACTTGTATGAGGGAAAGAGACTTTCTCTAGCATGCACCCAACAGGAAGTTAAGTACAGAAATCATGGGCGGCCAGGTCCAGAGTTTTAGTAACAGAAACAGCGATTCCAGTTGTACAGGAAGAAGAGATCCAATAACAGGATGCATGCGCCAATTAACAGGGCAGTAAAGGTACATAACAGGGCGCAGTAAAGTCCATTAAGCCACGCGGCAGTAAAGGTCCCATTAACAGGGCAGTAAAAGTCCATTAACAGGGCAGTAAAGATCCATTAACAGGCAGTAAAGGTCCATTAACAGGGCAGGAAAGAAGCCATACGGGCAGTTAAAGGTCCATAACAGGGTAGTAAAGATACAGTAACAGGGCAGTAAGGGCCATAACATGGGCAGTAAAAGGTCCATTAACAGGGCCAAGTAAAGGTCCATAAGACAGGCAGTAAAGGTTCCATCAGTAAAGGGACTGAGTAAAGGTCCATTCGCGTTAACAGGGCAGATGTAAAGGTCCCATTAACAGGGCAGTAAAGTCAATTAACAGGGCAGTAAAGGTCCATTAACAGGGCCGTTAAGTCCATTAAAAGGGCAGTTAAGATCCATTAAAGGGGGCCAGTAAAGATCCATTAACAGGGCAGTAAAGGTTCCAATTTAGAACAGGGCAGTCACACGATCCATTAAAGGGCAAGTAAAAGATCCAACAGTTAACAGGGCAGTAAGGGCCATTACAGAGGCAGTAAAGGTTCGCCATTAACAGAGGCAGACGAAAGGTCCATTAACAGGGCAGTAAGTAAATGTCCATTACAGGGCATAAAGGTCCATTTAAACAGGGCATAAAGGTCCATTAACAGGAGGCAGTAAAGGGTCCATTAAACAGGGCGTTACGTAAAGGTCCATTTAACAGGGCCGTATGAAAGGGTTCCATTAACAGGCAGTAAAGCAGTAAAGGTCCTTAACAGTGCAGTAAAGGTCCATTAACAGGGCAGTAAAGGTCCATAACAGGCGCAGTAAAGGGACCATTAACAGGGCAGTAAGGTCCATTAACAGGGCAGTAGGTTCCAGTAAACAGACGGGCACAGTAAACGGTCATTAACATGGCAGTAAGCGTCCATTACACAGGGCATAAAGTCCATTAACAGGGGCAGTTAAAGGTCCACTTAACCGGCAGTAAAGGTCCATTAACAGGGCAGTAAAGGTCCATTAACAGATGCAGTAAAGCGCCATTAACAGGGAAGTAAAGGTCCATAACACGGGCAGTAACGGCCCTATTAACAGGGCAGTAACAGGTCCATTAAGAGAGGGCAGTACAGGTCCAGCATTAAGCAGAGGACAGGTACAGGTCATTAAACAGGGCAGTAAAGAGTAAAGGTCCATTACACAGGGGCAGTAAAGGGTCCATTAACAGGGGCAGTTAAAGGTCCTAAAGGGCAGTAAAGGTCAGTAACAGGGACAAAGTAAAGGTCCATTAACAGGCAGTAAAGGTCCCATTAACAGGGGCAGAAAGGTTCATTAACAGGGCAGTAAAGGTCCGAGTAACAGGGCAGTAAGGATCCATTACAGGGCAGTAAAGGTCCATTAACAGGGGCGTCAAAAGGGGCCATTAACAGGGGCAGTACAAGGTACACATTAACAGGGCAGTGTAAAGGCCATTAACAGGGTCATAAAGGTCCATAACAGGGCAGTAAAGGTCCATTAACAAGGCAGTAAAGGCCATTAACAGGGCAGTAAAGGTCCATCAAAAAGGGCAGTAAAGGACATTAACAGGGCAAGTTAAAGGTCATAACAGGCAGGCAGGGCACGGTAAGAGGTGACATTAACAGTGGCAAGTAAATGTGTCCCCAATTCTGCAAACCCCCCAAGGCCCGCGGCAGAAGGTCCACAGTGACAGGGCAGTAGAGAGGTTCCAGTAACAGTGGCGAGTATAAAGGTCCATTAACAGGGCAGTAAAGGTCCATTAGAGCAGCAGCAGTAAAGCGTCCATTAACAGGGACCGTAAAGGTCCATTAAAAGGGCAGTAAACGGTCCATTATAACAGGACAGTAAAGGTTCCATTAACAGGGAAGTGATAAAGGTCCATTAACAGGGCAGTAAATAAAGGTCCATTAACAGGCCATCAGAGATCTAGTAAAGGGCAGAGCGAGAGACCGTTAACAGGGCAAAAGGACAGATTACAGTAAGTTCTACGTTGACACTCAACAAGACAAAAAAGCACCCATTTAAAAATTTTTTTGTGTGATTTTAAAGCTTTTTATGCAAGTGGCTAAATGGCCACCACAAAACATGCCCTAAACTTTATTTGAGTTTGTTAACACACTAAACTGCTGCGAGCATTGCGTTACAAGAATGCAACACACCAAACACCACACCAACAGCACACAACCAACTCACAAGCACTCACAAACACAACAAAACACACAAAACACAGTAGTAAAGAGAAACCAGTTGACAGTGGAATTGTGAGAAAATGGTAAATGGGGAAAACTGTAATAGGTGAAAAGCAACATAGTAACAGGTAAATATTAACAGTAGTAAGTGAATAGTAACAGTAACATAATAACAGGTAAATATTAACAGTAGTAAGTGAATAGTAATAGTAACATAGTAACAGGTAAATAAAACAGTAATAGGGGGTGAAATAGTAGCAGTATAACAATAATAACAGGTACAATATTAACAGTAGTGAGGAGGGAAAAGAGTAACAAGTAACATAATAACAGTAAATATAAAACAGGTAGTAAACCGTGAGTGAATAGTAAACAGTAACATATGAACAGGTAAATTAACAGTAGTACAGGTGAATAGTAACAGTAACATAGTAACAGGTAAATATTAAAACAGTAGTGACGGGGAATCGTAACAGTACATCATAAACAGGTTAAAGATAGAACAAGTAGTAAGTGCATTAAGAACGAGAGAACATATTAACAGGGTAAATATTAAAAAGTAGTAAGTGAATAGTACAGAAAGTACGATGAGTAACAGGTAATATTCACAGTAGTGAGTGAATAGTAACAGAACATAATAACGGGTTAAATATAAACAGTTAGTAGTGGTGAATAATAGTAAACAAGTAAAACATAGTAAAGGTGGTAAATATGCAACAGTAGTGAAAGTGAATAGGTAACAGTACACATAATACAACAGGTAAATATAAAATAGTTAGTAGTGACTGTAGATAACGAGTAAAATATTAACAGGTAAATATTAACAGTAGTGAGTGGAATAGTAACGGCAGGGAACATAATAACAGGTATATACTTAAACAGTCGATGAAGTGAATATAACAGTAACATAGTAACCGGTTAAAATAACAGTAGTAAGTGAATGTAGTAACAGTACAGATTAAACAGGGAAAAAAAAAAAATAAAACAGTAGTAAGTGAATAGTAACTGAGAACAATATTAACAGGTAATATTAAACAGTAGTGGTGAATAGTAACAGTAAAAATAAACAGGACCATTAACAGGAGTGCGTAAATGTAGTAACAAGTAACATATTTAATAGAAATATAAACAGCTAGTGATGGTGAATAGTAACAGATAACATGAGAACAGGTAAATATGTAACGAAGTAGCTGAGGAATAGTAACAGTTAACAACATAGTAAAGGAGATAAATATTAACAGTAGTGAATAGTGAAATAGTACAGTTAAATAATAACAGGGTACATATAAACACAGTATGAGTGAATAGTAAAAGGTAGGGCAAACAGGGTAACAATAGTAAACGGAAATATTAACAGTAGTGAAAGGTGAAGATAGTCACAGTAGACATAATAACAGGTGAAATTAAACAGTAGTAAGTGAATAGTAACAGTAGACATATTTAACGAGATAAAATATTAACATAGTGAGTGATATAACAGTAACTATAATAAGAAGGGGTAAATCTAAACAGTAGTGAGTGAATAGTAAACAGTAACATAGAACAGGTAAATATTAACATAGTGAGTGAATAGTTAACAGTAACATAGTAACAGTAAAATATTAAACAGTAGTGAGTAAAACTAGTAACAGTAAACCAATAACAGTTAAATATAAACAGTAGTGATGAATAGTAAACCGTACATAATAGACAGGTAAATATAAAACAGGCAGTAATTGTGAAAGAAAAATAATAGTATATAGAGATAGTATATCATAATAGTAGTAATAATAGGACTCCAACATCGATTAATGTATGATAGTAACAGTAACATCGAACAGGTAAAATAATTAACAGTAGTGAGTGACTAGTAACAGTAACATAAAAAAACAGGGTTAAGTTATAAACAGTAGTAAATGAATAGTAACAGAACCATAGAAAAGCAGGTAAATATAAACAGTAGGGAGGGAAGAGTAACAGTAAACATAGTAAGCAGGTAAATATTAAACAGTAAATAATGAATGTAGTAACAGCAACATAGAAAAAAGGTTAATTAAAACAGTAGGTAAGGAATAGTAACATGTAACGAGTAAAATAAAAGTAGTGAGGAATAGTAACAGTAACATAGCAGAACAGGTAAATATAAACATAAAAGTGATAGTACAGCCAACATAGAAACAGGTACTATAAACAGTATTAAGTGAATAGTAACAGTAACATAGAAACAGGTAAATATAAACAGTAGTGAGTGAATAGTAACAGTAACATAGTAACAGGTAAATATAAACAGTAATAAGTGAATAGTAACAGCAACATAGAAACAGGTAAATATAAACAGTAGTAAGTGAATAGTAACAGTAACATAGTAACAGGTAAATATTAACAGTAGTGAGTGAATAGTAACAGTAACATAGAAACAGGTAAATATAAACAGTAGTGAGTGAATGGAACAGTAAACATAGTAACAGGTAATTATAAACAGTAATAAGTGAATAGTAACATAACATAGTAACAGGTAAATATAAACAGTATAAGTGAATAGTAACAGCAACATAGAAACAAGGTAAATATAAACAGTAGTAAGTGAATAGTAACAGTAACTTAGTAACAGGTAAATATAAACAGTAATAAGTGAATAGTAACAGCAACATAGAAACAGGTAAATATAAACAGTAGTAAGTGAATAGTAACAGTAACATAGTAACAGGTAACTATTTAACAGTAGTGAGGGAGCTAGTAACAGTAAACATAGAAAAAACGGTAAATATAAAAATAAACAGTAGTGAGGGAATAGTAACAGCTAACACATAGTAACAGGTAAATATTAGAGTAGTAATTGATGCATAGTAACAGTAACACGTAAGTAACACAGGATAAATATTAAGAAGTAGTAATGTGGAATAGTAACAGTAAACCAATAACAGGTAGAATATTTAACAGTAAGGGAGTGAATAATAACAGTAAATAGTAACAGGTAATATTAACAGTAGTGATGAATGGTAACAGATACATAGAAACAGGTAATTTTAACAGTAGTGAAGTGACTAGGTAACAGTGACAAGTAGTAACAGGTATAAATATTAGAACAGTAGTAGAGTAAATAGAACGAGTAAACATAGAAAAACAGGTTACATATAAATGCAGTAGTGAGTAGAATAGAAACAGTAAAATAATAACAGGTAAAAATTAAAACAGTAGTGAGTGAATGTAACAGTAACATAGTAACAGGTAATATAACAGTGTAAGTGAAAAGTAACAGTTAAATAGTTAATAGGATAAATATTAAAGTGAGGTGAGTTAATGAGTAACAGTAAACATCGTAACAGAGTAAATATTAACCGTAGTGAGTGAATAGTACCGTAACCTAATACAGGTAAATAAACAGTAGTGAGTGAATGGTAACGGTAACATAGTAACAGGTAAGATAAACAGTAATAAGTGGAAGAGAAACAGTAACATAACAGGAAATAAACAGTAGTGAAAGTGAATAGAACAGTAACATCGTAACAGGTAAAGTATTAACAGTAGTGGAGACTGGGTAACCAAGAGTCAAATCAAGTAGAGCAGGTAAAGATTAACAGTAGTGATGTGAACTAGTAACAGTAACATATTAACAGGTAAATATTAACTAGTAGTGACGTGAATAATAACAGTAACATAGAAACAGGTTAAATATAAACAGTAGTGAGTGCAATAGAAAACGAGTAACATAAGGAAGAGCGTAAATATTAACAGTAGTGAGTGGAATGGTGAACAAGTAACATAGTAACAGGTACATTAACCGTGAGTAAGTGAATAGGTAACGTAACTAGTAGTAACAGGTAAAATTAACTGTAGTGAGGTAGAATAGTTACAACAGTATAAGCTTAAAAAAGTATCAGGTACATATTAAACAGTAGTTGTAGTGAGTTGAAGTAGAGACAGTAAAATAACTAACAGGTAAATATTAAACAGTAGTGAAGTGATCTGGAAGCAGTAACATAGTAAAACAGGTAAAATATTGAACAGTAATAAGTGATAGCAACAGTAACTAATAACAGGTAATATTAAACGTAGTGAGGAATAGTAACAGTAAAATAGTAACAGGTTAAAGCTAAACATTAATAAGTGAAGTAGTAACAGTAAACAATAATAGACAGTTAAAATAATTACAGTAGTGAGTGAATAGAAACAGTCAACTAGTAACAGGTAAAGTACAGAGTGAGTGATAGTAACAGTAACAAATAAACAGGGTAAATATTAACAGTAGTGAGTGAATAGTAACAGTAACATAGAACAGGTAAATATAAACAGTAGTGAGTGAATAGTAACTAGTAAAATAATAAAGTGGGTAAATAGTAACAGTATTGAGTGAAATAGTAACAGTAACATAGTAAAGGTAAATATAAACACAGTAATAAGGTGAAATGTAGTAACGAGAACATTAGTAAAAGGTATATTAACAGTAGTGCGTGACAGTAACATAATAACAGGTAATATTAACAGTAGTGGAGTGAATGGCAGTACCAGTACTAGTTAACCAGGGTTAAATATAAACAGGTAGTAAGGAATAGTAAACAGTAGACATAGTAACAGGTAATATTACCAGTACGTAAGTGAATAGCAATGTGGTAAATATACAGTGAGTGGCGTGAAATAGTAAACAGTACATATAACACGTAATATAACGTAGTAAGTTAAATGAGAGCAGAAACATAGTAACAGGTAAATATTAAAACACAGTAGGGAGTGAATAGTAACTAGGTAACATAGTAAAGGTAAAATAACTAACAGTAGTAGTGAGTTGAATAGAAACAGTAACTGTACACAGGTAAATATAAACATACTGACCGGAATAGAACAGTAACATAGTAAACAGAGTAAATATGTAAACAGTAGTGAGTTAATGTAGTAACAGTAACACATAACAGGTTATTTTAAACAGTAGTTTGGTAGTGTGAATAGTAACAGGTAAATATTAAAGTAGTAAGGGAATTAGTAATGTGGGTGTAATATTAAAGTAGGATGTGAATAGAGACATCAGAGCATAGTAGCAGGTAATATCAGACAGTAGTGATGGAATAGTAACAGTAACATAGTACACGACATATTCAACGTAGTAAGTACAATAGTAACAGTAAATAGTAAACAGGTAAATCTTCACAGTAGTGATTGAATAGTACCATACACAGTAAAAGGTTATTATTAAACAGTGTGAGTGTAATAGAACAGTAACATAGTAACAGGTAAATATTAAACACGTATTGAGTGAATAGTTCAGTAACACAGTAACAGGTAAATATTAACAGTTAGTGAGTGAATAGTAACAGTAAACATAAGTAAGACAGGTCAATAGTTAACCGTATGGAGTGAAAGTATAGTAACACTAGAGTTACAGTACATTAACCCGAAATAATGTAAGTGAATAGTACCAGTCCATATGAGTAACAGGTAGAATATTAACAGTAGGGAGCCGAATAGTAACAGTAACATAGTACGTAACGGTAAATTATTAACGTACTGGGTGAATAGTAACAGTAACACAGGAAAGGTAAATAAACGTAGTGAGTTGAAGAGTAACAGTAACACAAGTTAACAGGTGTAGTTAGAAGTAGTGAGTGAATAGCTATACAGACACGAGTGCAAGTTAGTATTAGCAGTAGGAGTGAATAGTAACCCGTAACACAGTAACAGGTATTATAAGCGGCGTCGGCGATGTGAATAGAAACAGTAATAAGAACAGTAACATTACGTGACTGAGGTGAATAGTAACAGTAACACAGTAAAGGTTCTTATTAGCAGTAGTGAGTGAAAGTAACAGTACGATCGTTACTAAAATTTAATTATTACAAACCACACCCTAATTATTATTGACAAACCACGGCCCTAAATCTATTATTTATAAACTCCACGCCCTAAATTCGATATGTACAAAACCACGGGGCCCCTAAATTTATTATTTAAAAAGCAACACACCCCAGCACTATTATTACAAACACTCCCTAAATCTAATATTTACAAACCATGCCCCGTAGATCTTATTAACAAAACCATGCCCCTAATTACTATTACTTACAACCAGCCTTAATTCTTTATTTACAAACCACACCCCCTTACATTATATACAAACCACACCCGAGCTTTTACATTTATTATTGACAAACCACTCCCCTAAATCTTTATTTACGAAACCACACCCGAATTAGCTATTGTTTACAAAACCATGCCCAATTCTATTATTACAAACCACAACCCTCTACATGCTATTATTTTTTACAAGACACCACCACCCCCTACATCATTATGACAAACAACTCCCCCAAATCTATTAGTTTACAAAACGCCACACCCCTAATGCTATTATTACAAACCACGCCCCTAATTCTAATTATATTACAAACCAGCCCCTAAGTCTACTATATTTACAGACCACGCCCCTAATTTATATTACAAAGACCAATGCCCATAAATTCTTGTTCTTACCACATAAAACCAGCCCTAATCATATTTTACAAACAGGACACAAGAAGTATGTATTTACCAACCACGCCCTCATTCTATATTTAAAAAAACAGACACGCCACTCTAATTCTATTATTTACAACCATGCACTAATTCTATTATTTACGACAACCACACCCTCACATCTATTTTACAAACCACAACCCAGACAGATCTATTATTGACAAACCACTCTCCTAAATATATATTTACAAACCACACCCTAATTTCTATTAGTTTCACCCACTTATTCATTATTTACAAACCAAGCCCCTAATTCTATTATTTACAAACCACGCCCCTAATTCTATTATTTACAAACCTACCCTCTACATCTATTATTTACAAACCACACCCTCTACATCTATTATTGACAAACCACACCCCTAAATCTATTATTTACAATCCACCCCCCAAATTCTATTATTTACAAACCACGCCCCAAATTCTATTATTTACAAAACCACGCCCCTAATTCTATTATTTACAAACCACACCCTTAATTCTATTATTTACAAACCATGCCCCTAAATCTATTATTTCAAACCATGCCCTAAATATATTATTTACAAACCACAAGCACCTAATGCTATGATTAAAACCACGCTCCTACATCTATTAGTTACAAAACCACTTCCTAAATCCATTATTTACCCAAACCACGCACCAAAGTTATTTATTACAAACCAACACCCCCTAAATCTATTATTTCAACCAATTTCTATTGTGATGATCACATCATGGATGACCTCATTTGACATTTACTGGGTTTCATGGCCAGTATCTAATTTCAGCTTGGGATGATAAATGGATGTTCTTCAGGGCCATGCCTAATCAGATGAACGGCTGATCAGACGCATCCGAAAACTACGGCAGATTGGGCGGTCCATAAAAGACCCACCCTTACTACTTTGCTTTTTTCCAATGATACTGTCAACACTATTCACCACTACTATAATATTACCTGTGACTAGTTACGCATGACTATTCACTCACACTGTTAATATTACCTACTTGTAACGTTCTATATCTTACACTCTACTACTGTTAATATTTACACTAGTACAGTACTGGTCACTATTCGCACTTATTATGTTACTATTTACCTGTTACTGATGTTACTTATACTATTCAATCCACTACTGTTATTGACTGTTATTGTACTTACTTGCACGCCAATGTATATACTGTTACCATTACTGTTCATTCCACTTACTGTAATATTTACCGTTTTACTATGTTACTGTTACTATTCACTTACACACTGTTAATATTTACCTGTTACTATGTACTAGTTACTATCACTCGTAAAGACGTTAGGTTACTTGAATTCACGTTTACTATATTTCACCGTTCCTACTGTACATGGGCTTATCATACATTATATACTTTATGACTGCATCACTTTACTTATATTACCTGCTTACTATGTTACTGTTACTATTCCACTCACTAGCTGTAATATTTAACTGTTATTATGTACTTAATTCATCAACTATCTTAATCATTATGATACATGTTACTACTATTAACCTACGTTAGTTACTGTTTGACTTGTTACATCTCACTTATACGTTTTGCGTACTATGTTACTGTTACTATACTCACTATTTCTTTAACTGTGCTATGTGACTATCATCAATGTTAATATTTACCTGTGTACTATGATACTGTTACTATTCACGGACTACGGTTCATATTACCTGTTACGATTTTACTGTTACTATTGCACTCACTATTGTAATAATTTACTGTTACTATGTTACTGTTACTATTCGACTCACTACTGTTACTATTTACCTGTAATGATGTTAATGTTACTATTCACCGTATATTACTGTACGTGTTATATTTCAACCGATGTTAATGACTGTTATATGTTAATGTACTATTCATCACTACTGTTATTATAGTTTACCTGTTACTGATGTTACTGTACTTCTCTACTTTTACTTACTGGTATAATATTACTGTTACTATGTTACTGTACTATTCACTCAATGTATATTATAACTGTTACTATGTTACTGTTACTATTCACTACTACTGTTAATATTAACCATTACTATGTTACTGTTACTATTTCACTACTACGGTAAATATTACCGGTTACATGTTACTGTTGACATTCATCACTAATGTAATATTTACCCGTTCCTTATGTTACTGTTACTATTCACCTGTTACTATGTTACTGTTACTATTCACTCACTACTCTTAATATTTACCTGTTACAATGTAAACTCTCCCAGCATGGTAAGGGTTAATGATCAGTGTGACTCCTCTATCCCAGCATGGTACAGTAAGGGTTAATGTTCAGTGTGCCACCCTCCCAGCATGGTAAGGGTTTATGTTCAGTGTGCCACCCTCCCCGCATGGTAGGGTTAATGTTCAGTGTGCCCCTCCCTCCCAGCATAGTAAGGGTTAATGTTCAGTGTGCCCTTCTCTCCCGCATGGTTAGGGTTAATGTTCACCGTGCAACCCTCCCAGCATTGTATTAGGTAATGTTTCAGTGTGCCACCTTCCCAGCACAATAAGGGTTAATGTTGTCACTGTGCAACCTCCCATCATGGTGAAGGGTAATGTTCAGTGTGCCCCCCTCCCAGCACAATAAGGTTAATGTTTCATGTGAAACCCTCCCAGCCATGGAAGGGGTAATGTTCAGATGTGCCATCCCTCCCAGCATCGTAAGGGTTAATGTCAGTGTGTCCTTCTCTCCCAGCATGGTTAGGTTAATGTTCACAGTTGCAACCCTCCCAGCATCGGTACGGGTTAATGTTCAGGGTTGCCACCTTCCCAGCAACCATAAGGGTTAAGGTTCACTGTCAACCA
>JAACNH010001603.1:32500-66025 GCA_019447015.1 Hymenochirus boettgeri | reverse complement strand
GTTGGGTTGGATTGAACAAATAGCATTTTTATTACAACTCCCAGAATTCAGACAGAGGCCAAAGGGAAAGTTATCCTGCAAGAGCTCATTTTGCATAGATCTCATTTTATATTCAGGCTAATTAAGTGCTCTTAAAAACAAAAGCTTTGGCTAAGGTGCAAAGGGTGAGCAGAGATTCTCCTACGTGACTCATTCCCTAAGTGCTAATATTTTTCTCTTTGCGTTAAATAGCTTTGCAGCCTCCTGGTTTATTCGGTTCCTACACTATGTGACCTAAACCTTAATTAAAATCCTGGTACTGTGCTTTGTGTCCCAATCCCTCCAGATATTTGCAAACTAAAACTCTTTTCTGTTTTTGAAAAGATATCTGCCATCTTCTCCTTTCAATGAGCTTTTTATAAGCTTGAGCGTGTGCAGAGGAGGCAGCAGGGGAATCGGTAGTCAATCATGGCTGTGATGCCACTTGTCACAGCCTTGATTGACTGCATGGAGGGAGGGGCCAGCTTACTTAAATTATCCTTAACGTTAATTATCCTTAAATATCTGGTTAGATTTCATTTGTTTTACTTTGCATACGAATCGGATAGAATATAAAAAAAAAGTAGCTGCCATGGAGTTTTCTCCTTTTAAATTGCTCATTTTAGATGCGCTCATTGAATTTTATTCATTGTTTGTAACCTTTAAAACCCGTCGGTGTGGAAGCGAGAGCGCTTTGTATATTAAGAGCAAACCTAATAATCCCGTGTTGACAGCATCTTTAATTAAGCCAACCTAAGTATGTATCATTGCTTTAACAAAGGCCTAATGCGGTGTTTACCTGTTCTGCTGCAGTGCTGCGCTGCGTCTGTCTCGCAGACACGAGATCCCTTTCTGCGTTTACCTTTTCCCATAGAGCTCCCAATTATGTGCTCAGCGTTTCACTGACTGCAGTGTATAGAGGCAGCAGTGCGGGATAGAACACATGTATGTGGGATTCGCATCACAACAAAGGAACATGGATGGAAGAGCAGAGTGGGTAATAGCTGGAAATAGCATAGGTTTTTAATGACTGACATTAAGTCATGTGTTTTATATAAAATGCAAATAACAATGGCATAAATAGATTTAGTGTTTCCTTTAACAGACGTAATCCTCTCTTCTAGTTCGATCGATCCAGAGAACTGCGATACACACTTTATTGATCAAGGGGCGATTCCGTTGGCCCTTTATCGGTAACGTGTGTACCCGGCTTTAAAGTCAAAACCAATTTGTTTACCCCTGATTTAGGCACAATCATGTGGCCTATTGAAAACCACATTATCGGTGAAATTACCAACGGGGTTTTTGCCAAAATTTGACCTGACTGGTGGAAATATCTTAATGTGCGTAAAACAAGGCCAAGTCGTCTTAAACCGTAATGAAAAACAAGCGCTGCCCTTAGGGACCTTATTAGAAACAGTACTCTCATGTGTCGGGCCGTTTCCTTGTTCCTCCAGCGTAATGAGATGTGATTTTGTTTTAAACTGAACCCCATGAGTAGTCAGTGGGGAAGGAACTTGCCGGATACCAGAGACGGGATTAAGGTTTCTCCTGCTAGACCTTCATTAGTGAGGTTCCAGGGATTTACCGAGCTCTGTGTGCTGTTCTCTCTCCTGGAGCTAATTAGCATTTATTTAACTCTATGTTGTCGCTCAGCAGGGTCACCCCCCCGGGGGGAATTAGAATGGAATAATCCAGGAATCTTGACATTGCAATACAGGGACAATGTAACATCTGGGGTCACCAAGGATAAAATTAAAGGGAATGTCTTTAATCAAGGCTAATAGATATGTGTGATCTGATTTAATAAGAGGATGGCCATGCACGCTATAAGCCCATTGGTGTGGCGATTATGTTTTAGCATTTCTATAACACTATATGAAGAAAATAATATTATTGTGGATTTATATAGCAACAGCATATTCCGTGGTGCTTTACAATTACATGTATACATTCACTTCACGCCCTGCCCCGAAGAGTTACAATCTAATTATTTGACACATACAACCAGTATGATCATGGGGGAAACCGGAGTTCGAACTCAGGACTTCAGAGCTGCAAGGAATCCGTGCTAGCCAGTGAGCCATGTAAACGTGTGTTAGACCATAGTCCATATGAAAGCACTGGCCCACCAAGGCCTCGTATCATTCTTCTATTTTAAATTAGGGTGTATTTATGTCAATTGTATTCAGTCATGTATGATGCATAGCTAAGCTTCAGTATAACTAATGACCTAATTAAGCACTGTTTATAAGATATCATTACTAGATATTCATTTGTGAGGTGTATTTATATAAAGGCATATAATATATATATTATAGTAAAGGCATATATATATATATATATATATATATATATATATATATATATATATAAAATCCTAAAGCTTGGCCATCCAGGGACAGATGTTCCCCTGTCAGAACCAACCGAGAACCTCCCAACTTGAGGCTTTCATCTTTCCATCTGCAGAGATGGGCACTAAAGATAGGAAAAGTCCGTCTGGCCTGATCTTCGTTTTTTCCGATAAACCGCTTGACGGAAACCGGTTTCCTACATTTTGAGCTCTCTGAGCTGTAGACCAGTACTACTGACACTTTCCGGTAACCGGCAATCCGATCAAATCTATAATCCCCCTCTAAAGGGAGATTAAGACATTGTAATATTTAATAAAGAAGGTTGGTTGCCTTTGTTGCAGTGCACAGAATACATTCTCTACTTGTTACATTGACATACATTGTGTGCCCCCTGCTAGGGTCTGACCTGAATTACCCTATTACAGAAGGCGCAATGTGTATCGTACTGATAATCTGCTGTATACGAGCGCCTTGCTGAATCTTCACACCTATACCCCAGGTTTCTGCACATTCTCCTGCCTCCCGTCTATATTTAGCTTCCCCTTCTCTCTGCATAACACTTGGTTTTTACAATCTGTATCCATACATTCTGCAATAACGTTCCCCATTCCCACACCTTTATTTTTATTATTACGATCATTCTAGGTTATGTACGGCCCTTGTTATAGATGGTTGATGTTCAATCCACATCTGCTATTAAAGCATACGGAGATATATATACATATATATATATTAATTGTGCGGATCCGTTCCTCGAGCACACATGGACAGAAGAGAAATGCACATGTATGGTCCACGCCTTTAGACAAACTACATTTGCGAGATCCCCTTCTTAGTTTTTAGATGTATGATTGGTGTTGCACCATACACACACAGACTACCATTGTACAGTGTCTGGATAAAACGATGCCATCATTTATTGGTAAACTGATCCGATATTTTGTTTTTTCTTATCGGATACAGATTTTTCAGATCAAAAACAATCCTATGATATTGTTATTGTACAGTCGCTGCGTTTGTGTGTAGGGCCATCTTGATGATGTCTGTCGAATCAGAGGCCTATGTTGATGATGGCTCAATAAAGCTGCAACTGGCTGTCTGCAATTGGCTCATGCAATGCTGTTAAATTTGCATATAAGAAAGGGATCTCCATCCTGAACTCTCCATAACATGCTGATTGATCTCTTCATGACATTTGGCCCCCCTGAAATAAACTTGAAGTTTTGAAGTGTTGTGTTGGTGGCCATACATGCAAATACTGTACATGCAAAGAACATAAGACATCGGGATTTACGATCATTATTATTGCACTTTAACGCTAGAGAGGGCACTTGGCATTTATAAGGTTTACTGCCCCCCACCCCACCCCCTTTTTTTTTTTTTTGTCGCCTCTTTTGTTCTCAGTGTAAATTCTTGATTTATTTTGTAACCTGTATGTTGTTTATCCCACCCGCTGCCTCCGTAACCCACCGGAATTATCCCACCCTTCGATTTATAAAGGAATCGACTAGGAATGTTTAGCTCGAAAATCCCTAACGAGGCGGTTTGATGTTAATGAGCTAATTGTCAGTGTAATTATTTATTGACGGCGAGGAAGCGTTTGCTTCTGCAGAGGTTTTTTTTCCCTTTCTGCGGGTGTGCAGCTGTTATTTGTCATTTCCCAGAGAGTTTGTTGAGACAAAGCGGCAAGTAGTAAATAGCATCAACAGATACGTTTTTTTTTTCTCCCCTTCTCTGTTGCATATTCAGGAGCCGGGGATAGGTTCTAAAGGCGTAAATTGAGCTGCCGAGTACGAGTGTGTAGCAGATGATATGATTTCACTCATGAGAAGCTGCAAGGTGGGGTGGGAGCTGCCAGACTTAAATACACTACACTTGTTACATTCCGGTGATCCCAATGAAGTATTCGTTTTGGCAGAAAAGCCTGTCTGGATCTGAGACATCCGTTTTAAAGTCCAACCTATGCCAAGGTATTGGAAAAAGTGTTTACGGTCATTACACCGCGGGTTGCCACATATTGAAGTGAGAACATGAACTCTGTGTGGCCTTAAAACAAATGCAGATAAGATATTTTTAAATTGTGCTAGAAATGATCAATTTTTTTATATTAAAGGGGAACTAAAGCTTAACTCAGGATGGACTCCTGATTCTGACCTAGCAGATACCTGTTTCTTTCCCCTTGGCAGCATTGTGGAGAAATCATCTGTAATTTCCCGATTTGTGCCATCCCTCCTAGTCGCTAACAATTGGTTTTCTGACTGCACATACCAGAAAAATATTAATTAGAAGTTTTCCACTATTACATTTTCATAGCCCAGTGTTTAGACCCCACATCCTCTTGCCTTTAATATTTGTAGGTTCATTCATCTTGATCTCTCTGGATTGTAAGTGTTTAAGTTAAAACACCTGCAACTGTGTTAAGTTTATCCAGCGGGGATACTTGCATTTATTTTTATCTGGATGGAAAATTGAGCTTTTAGCATTACCCCCCTCTAGTCTTCTGATCTTTGGGCTGCCTGGTCATGTCTTACCATTGCCCAGACCCTTTGAACTGCCAGACGGGGGGCTGACGGGAGGCTGCAGTTGTTGTGGCAACATCTATCATCCCTGGGTGGCGGTGATATAAAGTGATTTCACGGTTCACAGCGTCTCCCAGCTCCCGACTCCATTCCTGCCATCCCCTTTTAGCACCGACTGGATGAGCTTGTGTCGCTCGGAGGCTCCACTGTAGCAGGAGCAGTGCAGAATATTAACTCCTCTCACAGAATAACTGCAGGATGCGATGAATCTCAAAGCCATAAGAGCTTGGATGTGCCACATTTATCTCTCCTTTTTTTCTCTATTATATCCTCAATAATAAGTGTTTATTCACATTATTAAGGATTCTTATGCTACCCTGCAGAGTTTGCTCATTTGCAAAGCACACCATTGGAATTTCTATTTTATCAACATTGGGAACAACAATGGGATCCACGTGGTGCCCCTTTTGTTCATTGTATACATTAGACATGTGATTCCCAAAGTGTTTACACAAGGGCCTGTAGATCCTCACTCTCTGTTCTGTAATCAATAGTGGTTTTCCAACTCAAATATTAGGTAGACACTCTGTGTAGTGATAGTAAATTAATAGAGATTAACCGCTAATCTTTTTGTGAGTGTTGATATTTATATATGTGAAATCCTTAAGGGCTTAAAGCTTAAGACTCTGTGTGTATAGATTGTACACGCAGTATGTCCGAAATGGTTGCCATGTTGCATTATACCCTAGCAACCAGTGATATTTACTTTACTATATTACATGTGCAATGGGGTAGAAGCTTAGATAGCGATCCGCTGCTATTGGTTTACATTTCAGTGTTAATATTTCTACCTACCCAGTGATACTAAATGTATTAAGACTTTTATATTTGGTAATAAAGATTTTCCTAGTATTTAGTGTTGGAATGGGGGTGATATATAGAGGCCATTTCCCTGGAGGTGTTTTGCCAATTTATTAATAATATAGTGAGCAGAAGACTTAATGGCAAGATGGATGCATAGATTATTGCCAGTCAGCCTGCAGCATGGTTCGTCCTCCTTATCTAAATTGCAAATTTGAGAGGGTTGCGGAAGGCCATTCAATATCTAGTTATATCAATACGTCACTTTAAATTAACCCTTCCTTTTCAAGGCCAGACCTAGTTGTTAGTCAACGGCCTGTAAGGAAATAATAGAACTAGGCATAAAGATGGTTTATTCGGAATATCCCCTTTGACTCGGCACGTGAACGCTGGAAACATAATTACACAAAGGGTTCTCAGTAATTCTCATTGAAGCCTCGGATAGGAAACCATTGATGTTGTCTCCTTGTGTTAAGGCTCTTCCCAGCAGATGATGGTTTCTACCTAAAATGTCAGTGCCAAGTTGTTGTTTTCCCTCTGCACCTGCCAGCCTGTGTGCGTTTCCCAAAAACATAATCAGACGGTCCAGAGGACAAGCCTGGCAAGTCTTGTGTGGCAGCCATGATAAATATAAGCCAAGCCTGCTGGCACAGCAGCTGGGGAGCGTTGGATAGGATACTGTCGGGGAGAAGACGGACATTGGGGATGTTTCTAGTTAACCCTTCTTGTAGGAAAGTCTTAACCGTCAAACGAGACAGAAGCTCATTGTTCTAAGCGCCCCCTCTAGGGTTCACCATTGAACAGCTGTCAACTGGTCACCCACCAGTACTGACCTCTCCCTCCCTAAAGTGTGATATTTTGTATAATAATAACATGGAGTTACTTCTATAGTAACTGACCAATATCAAGAGCCTCCCCCTCCTTTATTTACATATGTTTTCCAATGCCAGAGATGGGAGAATAGTCAGTGACAATTTCTGTGGGAGGGGCCAGAAAGAAGTTGGTTACTGCATGAGTATAATTCATCTCCTTTAAATGATTCTTGTGCGTCCCATAATTGAGCACCAATAAGTCTCTCCTAAAATGTGTTAGAAGTTAATTATACATTTCACTTACGTCCTTTTTTTATTTCATTTGTGTCTGAGCCTTTAGTTAGTCATGCTTGGTTTTTCGGACTCCTCGATTTTGATTACATCGAGGTCCTAGTGTTACACACAGGTCCCCCATAGAGATCTCAGGGTTGTGGGGTACAGAATTCACAGATCATTGCTGGTAAATCATGTTTTATTCTGCGATCTTCAATGAACCACAAGATCGACTGGGTCTAAAACAGTGATTACCATTGGTTAAATGTCTGTCAGCAGGAATATTGGGCAAATATCTGTCCTTGTGTAATTAGTCGTACAGAGTTTATTGGTTAAAGAGGAAATAGGAAGTGAGCCGTTAGAACAGATTGTTAGGTCCTTATATCTATAACATCTCTCTTCTCCATCTTAATGGCAAGTTCTATTCTACATCCAAAATATGTACCGTAAATTGTTATAATATGTACGAGGCGTTTTACCTACTCTACCGAAATACCGTAGGTTAAAGTCATTATGGAACAAACAGCACCTGCAAATATTCGAGCCCGTCAGCAAGAAAAAGCTCTTCCCATTTCGCGGTACTTTCCCCGCTGAGACTGTAAACTCCAATACCTTGCCTTTATCTCCGTCATAGATCAATTAAATTACATTTTTATTGTCTCTCGCCCGTTCTCTGCATTGTTCCTAATTGCGCAGCTGAATGTCGATGCTTTGTAAGTAAAAAAAAAATAAAAACAAAAACATTTTTAATGAAAAACATTTTACAATGTAATCGCAAAGATGTTTATTTAAAACTAAAAGTGGAAACCATTGCCTTGGTGTCGAATAGGGGAAATTCTATTGTGAATTTATATGTAGAGAGAAGCCACATTGGTCGACATGGGCTCTAACTATGGTTTACTGGTATATTTTAAGGACAACTAAAGCTTCAGCATGACATTAAAATTTTAACAAGGGGTTTATGTTTTATTTCCCAGCATTCCAGTATCGCACAGTGTTGTCACTGACCACTGTGTTCTTTGCACATGCCCAATTATAAAATAGTCCAGGAACTTGTTACAGCAGGTCACGCCTACTTGTAGTCTCTAGCCAATCCTGTTACAGTCCGTATTCGGCACAGAAGCATGTGACTGAAGTAAGGAGGTTTGGCCAGACCGTGAATGTACACACAGTTATCTTACCCAGTTCTTTAGGGGATTACATTTAATGGAGCAGTTTATTGGTGTTCTGTTTGGTTTGATGCTTTCAGATTATGGCGTATAAAAGTTTTGGTTTAGTTCTCCTTTAATGTGCTTTGCATTATCTGTTGGATTTCATTAGAGATACACATTAGCTGCCACTTGACTTCCTGTTGTCAGTCCATTAGATTCACCATGTGGCCGGGTCAGGAAGGAATATTTATAAACATGGAAATGAGTCACTACAGCAGATTGGGAGGTTGGGCCGTGTGGTCCTATTTCTGTGTGTGTGTTTAGCCGGTAGATTGGAAATGCAGTATCCTTAAAATGTCAATCACACAGTCAACCCTGAGGTTTTTATCATCTGTATGTATTTGTATATCTTTTAGTTAGGCTGATGGCCCAGTATACCTTAAAACTCCCATTAATGCTTGAGGAGAGTTTCGATAGGGAGGGAGAAGGGGGAGAACGGTATACTGTATAACCAATTAGCTCTACGCCTGTTGGCTTTCTAATGGTGCCCATAAATGCGATGGTCACGGTCGTAAGATATCAGGATTATATTGGGATATTGTGTATCCCAATAATATGTGTATGGTCGATTGGCCGACCATTGTACAATATTTTTTTCCATTGGGCCAGTTGATTTTTTTTTTTTTTTCTCTGATCATACGATAAGATTGGCTGATGAAAAAATTGCCATAGATGTTACAATTTGCACGCAGCAGCAGCTGGACTGGCAGCGCCGTGAGTGATTGGCATTCTAGCCAATCACGTTGAGACTTATATTTCAAGATTAATGTTCCTATCCCTTTAATTTTTGACGGATTCTCCCATTGATTTCACAGTGTCTCCGGATGCATTCGGCAGTGTTTATAGCCGATTCCTTACAAGACCCCCTGGCATTTGACTTATGTTGAGTGAAATCATCCACTGTCTGTCGTTCCAACCTACTAGAAATAGCTGATTAGTAGCTGTAGAAGTAGGAAGTTTATTTGGGCAAATAGAAACCCTGTTCTCTAGAAGGCTATTGTGAATACATTGGTATATAAGGTTGGGTTAAAGGGGAAGTTCAGTGCAAATACATATACTTTTAAGAAAAAATAGCAGTGTTTCCATCCTAATGACCTTAACCTGCCCATTCAGCATTTAGTATGTTTATAAATACCATAAACGTTTCCAAAATACTGACTTCCTGTTTGCAGGACCCCTAAGGGCTTGTTTACACTAGAGTGCTTTAACGCACAACGCATGCCATTATTTCCAATGTCAACGCCAAAATGTTGCACGCGGTAACGCACTTCATTGCAGCTACATTGCAGCACTTAATGTGAATGGCGCCATTCATTTCTATGTGCATTGCGTATTGGTGCGATGTGAAACGCACCAAAACACACTCTAGTGTGAACGAGCCCTACTAGAGACCGTTATGGTCTTGCCCATGACCCAGCGCCTGGGTTGATTCAGTTGCTCAGTAGAGATCTGAGCTTGTTTGACCCATCCAACAGCCAATCAGAAATTACTGTTAGGAACATTCCAAGGATGTGGTGCATTCTGGGAAGGACCGTTACAGAACCTGAAATGTCAGCTCACTAATGTTAACAGCAGGGAACAGCAAGGGGGATAAATTTAACGGTGGAAGATAATATATAGAATAACTAGGGATAAATAAAACTAACAATTTATAATGATATTGTGTCCACTGAACTTTCCCTTTTAAAGGACAGTTTTCTTTTCTATTGAAGCTCTGTGTGTTTAGCCGGCACTTTAGTCTAAACTCTAATTCACATTGGTGGATACAAGAATCAACCAAACAGGAATAATTCATTGTGTCCCTCTGCCCATTGTGTGACAACATTTCTGGTGATTGACTACAGTTTGTAGATTACCCAAATATGTCATTGAAAATAAAATCTGTATTGAAGTCCCGTGTCTTGAATCAATGTCCCTGCTTTTTAATGTAATGTACCCATGTCCTCTTCTTCACAGCCTCTGCAGATCGATGACAATTTCTGCGGGCAGGATTTTAACCAGCCGTTAGGAGGAACGGTCACCATCGAAGGGACACCTCTATTCCTGGACAAAGAAGACGGAATGACCTCCGTTGCTGCCTATGATTACAGAGGACACACGGTCGTGTTTGCTGGAACCCGCAGTGGCAGAATGAAAAAGGTAAGGGGAGGTCACATTCCAGGGTCTTCAGTTCTCTGCTTGCTGGGGTTATTGATGCGTTGGAGATATGGCCCATTGCAGTGGGTTGACTGCAGGTGATACAGCCACCAGGTTGTCGCTGTTGTCTGGACTTTTCTGTTGTATTCGGTGGAGTGAAAAGGTTTTTATTTAGAAGACTGTCTATAGAATTTACAGCTTGGTCAGTGTGATTGTTGTGTTGTGGAGCTGAGAATGGCCACAGTTGTAATTAAATCCCAATACCCCAATCAGGGGCTTTTGTTTGAGATTTAAACTACAGGGCAGGAAAACTGTCCCAGTCCCATTAAAATATCCTATTAAAATAACCTAGAGTGAGGACCTCACAGGAGAACTATAGTGCGTATAAAGTTAAAAAAAAAAAAAAAATAGTTAAAATGAAAAGTAGTAAGGATGGGTATATATGACCAGTTATTCCTACTTCCTAATATTGTTTCTGTGAGGAACACTAGCCCAAAGAAAACTGATTCTGCTATTCTTCCTCCTGTCTCCTTTGATAAAGGAATAGTCCAGGACTAACTTGTCAAATGAAAACTGTACTTGCTGTAGCTCCCCAACAAAACAATATTGGGAGGTAGGAATAATCAATCCGATCTCCCATCCCCAGATACTTTTACTTTTTTTACTTTTTAAAAAGTAAATTTTTAGAGTATAGTTATACTTTAAAGGCCAATTCACTCAGAAAAAGCCTTTGTTCCAAAATGTATATTACCCCCCAAACCATATTCACAGCTTCCAAAAATGCTCCTGAACTTTCTTACCTGACATTGTCCCTCGCCATCTAGGTGCCGCTCCCTGCGCCGACAGACTTTGATTCCTGTTTGCGGCTGTCAAGCGATTGGGTTTGAGGTCATGTGGTGCCTTAACTGACAGCTGCAACCAGGAAGTGGAATGGCTGTTAGCCGCAGAGGCAGAGTAGGAGCGGCAAGGGACCAGGTCAGATAAGCAAGTTCAGGAGCTTCTTTTGAAAATGTGAATATTGCGAAAGTGGGGTTTGGGGGGTAATATACATTTTTTTTCAGTGGACATGCCATTTAACTATCTTCACCCTAGTGGTTGTCCTTTAAGATTGCCCCTGATCAGGGATAACCCCAGGAGGTTAGGTTCTCACTCTGGGTTCTTTTAATTAAGAAGAGGTGGTTAGACAATGCATCTCATGGTAATGTCCAGCAGCCCCCCTCCCTTCTACTGGCATGTGTAGTGCTTCCTATAATTCCATTCTGCTGAAACACTGCACATGCTCAGTAGACTGGACTGGCAGGAAAAGGTAATTGCTTTAGTAAAATACAAGTGGTTGTTGAGTTGTAATGTATATAATTGTGTTATTGTGTAACAGAGTGTGGACTCAATACAATTCTGATTTTTAAGAGCTGTGGATGTAAATTGCCCTTAATACCCCATGTTGCCTGTAATTGATGCTCCAATTGATGGTTTTCAAAACATAGAAAGTTTCCAGAATCTTGCATTGCAAAACGTTTGTTTGTATCCCTTTAAATTAGAACTGCCATATTGGTTGCTCTGAGAACCGTTTAACATCAGACTATAAAACCCTCTTCTTTTACATGGCAAGAAAAGCCAAACAAAACATTAAAACATTTCTTGTTTACGACAGGGAGGTTTTAATGAAGTCCAGATGTAGTGAACAAAACAGCTCCTAGCAATCCTGATCCGACATTGGCTTGAAATGGGTTGAAGGACAACTGCACTGTAACAATGAAATGAATAAGAATGAGAAGTCCCAGGGGCAAGGAAGTAGGACTAATTATCCCTACCTACCAATATCATTTTGATAAGGAGTGCCAGCACATACAGTTTTCTTCTGCCAGGTTAGTGTCCTGGACTTTCCTGTATAAAGATAGTGCTGAAGCACTGGGTAGGCCTGGCAGAAGAAGTTTTCTTTGTGCTGGCTCTCCTCACAGAAACAATATTGGGAAGTAGGAATTATCAATCCTGTCCCAGGTACGTTTCATTTTTCAAAGTTCATCCCTTTAAAGCTACATTTTATTTTGGCTTTAAATACAATAAGTTCCCATTTTAGTATTTTACAATAAAAGAACCTAAAAAAATGTCAAGATTGTTGGTGAATGAGACGTTTCCACTAATCAGAGATGGGAAGTTCCTAGAGCTGATGATTAGCCTCTGCTTGACACATCTCATTCTTCCTGTGACAGATGTGGGCTCGGGAGAACAATACGTTCAGTGTAGTTTAAAGGGGGAATAATGAGAATTCTGAATTTTCTTTTTGTTCTTTGTCTCTGGAAGGTTCATTTCATTTCCCTTGAAGGTGAACTAAAAGTAGAAATTCGGCTCCGTGTATTAACCTGTAATGCAACGGGGCTTATTTAAGATGAGGTGCAAAAGTATTCTTGTCCTGTTAATCTGCAGTGACCAATCAGGCAGACATTTTTGCAACTCTTTTTACAGAATCGCCTTTAGTTCTCCTTGAATGTTTTAGTGCTATGTAAAGTTTCTTTTTTAGGAGGGTGAACTCCCCTCCAGTCTCTCTCTCTCTTGCTAACTGGTAGGGTGGAGTGTGATGTCACCGTTATTGACGTGTACGCAACCTGCTCTGACCCTTGTTGCTAGGACACGGCTGTCAAAAAGTCATACCAGGGTGTGTCCGTGTATCCTGAAACTGTTTTTATGTCATATGATGTTTCCTTTCATCCTGTAAAGAACTGGATTAGAGGGCTCGTTCACACTAGAAATTGATAGCTGCACAGCATGCGTTTGTCTTGTGCCCATTTTTCACAATGCATTTTCCATTGATTTATATAGAAAACGCAAAAAAACAGACCGGAATGCTGCATGCAGTGTGTTTTTACACGCAAAGGACCGGAACGCAAACATACACAATCCGTTTTCTGTAAACAATAAACCGTCCATTCAGAAAAATGCACCAAAACCCTAGTGTGAACGAGCCATGACATTGGAATTCCAGATATACCCTGGTTAACATTATTAACAAGCTCCTGATCTGTTTAAATTCTTACACTTAATGTTAATGTGGAATGTGCGAGTCACCGTATTCTGTTAACCCCTCTTGGATTGTGGATAGGTTATTACCTACCTGCCGAACCTGTGCGAGTCAGGGGGGGTGTGTGTGTTGGGAGCTGTAGTTTAGCAAGGTGTCTGTACATTGAGCTGCTAGGTGGTAAGTATTTAACAATGATGGTTATTTAGTGTGGAGAACTATTTGAGATTGGGGAAGATAATGACCTGTGTAACATTTAGTTTTCCTGTATATCGATGTCCCGGACCAATACAAACATTGTAGGAGATGATGTGATATTTTTCCAGTGTTGTCTTGTTTAATTAACTACATACATGGGAGTGTATTATAACAAGATGGCCTGGAGTTAAATTATCCTGCCGTGTGGCAAATCCTGGGGGTTGAGCTGGAGCTTATCTCCAGGAAGCCTGAGCTGGAGCAGGAAGGCAGAATCTCAATATAGATCTGGCATTTAACCCAGCTGAGAGACGCTCTAGGAATGCGAGTTGTGGATGGAATTCATTGTCCTGACCCTTTCCTCTTCGCTTCACGCTGGGGAGCTGAATGGGGGACACTAAGGCAATTCCATCAGTGTCCTTAGCACCATCTTCCGCTCCATGAGATCATTGTACGTGATTATCACGGTGGGGTTACCACAGCGCTAATGTTCAGCTAGTGCAAAGTCCTCCTTGAAGAGCTGGGTAGATCTTTATCACCACCAAACTCTCATTACTATGCAAAAGAACTGGACTCTTAATGCATGTCACTCGCTAGCCATTCTATGGATGTCCACAGCCTGTAATATGTCTTGGGTGGTCCAATTGGCATAGCAACTGCCCATCCATGGAGACCAGTTGTACCCCAGTAACAAGTCTTACAGAAGGGACTGCTTCAATGAATACTCCCAGGGAAGGTTCAGGCAAGAGAGAAAATGAATGTAGAAAGACTGGGAGAGGCCGATACAGAAGGGATGGAGATTACAGTGATTGCTTTTGTCTGGTTCACAGGATCGTGACCTGGTGTTACTTACCCTTTAACCCTTTGTTGTCTTCATGTAGGGGTTGACTCATTTCATTAGAAGCTGTGCAGGTCAACTCTTTTGTCTTCATGTAAATGCATTTGTTATTGGTTAATACTTTAATCCATTAATACTTATTAGCAGAGATGAATTTGGGTTATATGGGGCCCCAGGCAGGGCCATCGTTTAGGGGCCCCTTTTTTGCTACATATATTCTATAGACTGTAATATTGTTACTGCTACTGAAGCTGGGCCCCCGGAAGTTTCCTAGGCAGGTGCCTAGGGTTGTGGATAATCCTGCACTGCTTATTAGTGTCTCATGGGTTTTTAATTGCCCCCAGCAGAACAGCGCCACCTAACTTCCTTTAATATGTTTTGCAAACAAGGCTACCAGAGGAGGTCATGGTGCTAATGGGAGGAAAGGGAATTTTTATGGTTTGTTTATAAGACCATAAATAGGGGGTGAATCTCTGCTGATAGATGAAATGTATTGGCTCTCAGCCCTGTTCTCTACAATTCCATTAGCAGGTTACCTTCCCTAGCCCATTTGTAAGGCAGTCTGTCCAGGCGTCCCTGTGCAATTACATTGGAGCTGATGGGATGCTCCCTCTGACCCCCTGATGATGCAGTGGCTTGTGCTGGGTGTCTGCCAGCATCTGCTGTGGCTCTAGCGGAAGAGGTAGTTGCTGTCTCATCAGATATATGATAGTCTTGGGCAGGGTATTGTAACATCCTCCTCCCGCTGCTTCTGCCATCTCCAGGGGCTCTCGGTGTCTGCAGAAAAACGAGAGCTTTGCATTGACAGCGGTTAACTGACACCAAGCTGATCGAAGCCTTCTCTTTGCAGAGCAGCATGCAAGGGGTTAAAGCTGATCTACCAAGATATAGAATCGTACCCTTGGGATCCCTGTGCCTGGAAGTAATGCTGAGGTGGGGTTAGGATTACTGGTCTATTAAAGGCAAACAAAGTGTTTCTAAATACACTTTTTGTCTGCAAGCTTGAGTCATTTATTGTGCACCTTGTGCCAAATAGATTACCATTCCCAGACAGCCTGGAAATTAACTAGCCGTGCAGGGCGGGGAGGAGGCAAGCAAGGGTCCCGATGGTTATTGGGTATTGTGTTAATGTGCCCAGTTCCTATGTTTAACAAGATACTGTTGGACATCTAAAGCACCAATGCATGTGGTGCCAGCTGTCAATTGCTATTTTGCCCATTGGATCATAGTGGCAAAATTAAAAGATGCATTAGGTGCATTTATCTCCCAGGTCTCTTATTGTCCCCATCTCAATGGATTCCCCTTAATGCAGTTATAACTAGTCTTGTTTTAATTCCCATATTTACCATATCCTCTTCCCTACAAAATCATTAAACATATTAACCATCTTTGTTAACCCCTCTAGTTGTTCACACGCATTGGGTTAATATTTTAATGCAAGCTAGATCATAGATTTATAATACTTTCAGTGGGACAATGTTACCTCACTGTAGGTTCAGTGCGAACTAGACTGCAATGATCATGGTAGGGTTCCAACACCACTCTATAGACTGCAACATGCATGGTAGGGTTCCAACACCATGCTATAGACTGCAATGTACACAATAGGGTTCCAATACCATGCTATAGACTGCAACATGTATGGTAGGGTTCCAACACCACGCTATAGACTGCAACATGCATGGTAGGATTCCAACACCACGCTATAGACTGCAATGTGCACGATAGGGTTCCAACACCACGCTATAGATTGCAATGTGCACAATAGGGTTCCAACACCATGCCATAGACTGCAATGTGCATGGTAGGGTTCCAACACCACGTTATAAACTGCAATGTGCATGGTAGGGTTCCAATACCACGCTATAAACTGCAATGTGCATGGTAGGGTTCCAATACCACGCTATAAACTGCAATGTGCATGGTAGGGTTCCAACACCACGCTATAGACTGCAGTGTGCATGGTAGGGTTCCAATACCATGTTATAAACTGGATTGTGCATGGTAGGGTTCCAACACCACGCTATAGACTGCAACATGCACGATAGGGTTCCAACACCACGCTATAGACTGCAATGTGCACGATAGGGTTCCAACACCACGCTATAGACTGCAATGTGCACCATAGGGTTCCAACACCACGCTATAGACTGCAATGTGCACAATAGGGTTCCAACACCATGCCATAGACTACAATGTGCATGGTAGGGTTCCAACACCATGCCATAGACTACAATGTGCATGGTAGGGTTCCAACACCACGTTATAGACTGCAATGTGCATGGTAGGGTTCCAATACCACGCTATAAACTGCAATGTGCATGGTCGGGTTCCAATACCACGCTATAAACTGCAATGTGCATGGTAGGGTTCCAATACCACGCTATAAACTGCAATGTGCATGGTAGGGTTCCAATACCACGCTATAAACTGCAATGTGCATGGTCGGGTTCCAATACCACGCTATAAACTGCAATGTGCATGGTAGGGTTTCAACACCACACTATAGACTGCAGTGTGCATGGTAGGGTTCCAACACCAAGCTCAGCCCCGGGGCAGGTATATAGCTGTACCTCCTTTATCATGCTCTGGCCCAGTTAGAAACTACGTTTGTGGGATGCCAGACAGAGTTAAGAATTGGTATAATACGGGCATTATGTTGCTAACAAATGTCTGTTCACGCATTTAAGCTGCTCGGGACATTAATCAATCACCATGGGCTGTCATGTCTTTAACGAGAGACTTGGAAAACAACTGGAGAGGAGCCAACAGGACATTTATATGGGAAACCGGGCAGCTGATCGCTCCCTTTCACTCGGCTCCTTTCTCCCCCGTGTTTGTTTAGTCTCCTTCCCACTGGTTATTTACCTCCCCCTGTTTGGTTTACCTGTTCTGCTTCCTAACATTCTAATTCAGTTTATTGATTTCGCTCCTACTCTTGGCCCTGAATAATCCTTGTTTATATCATTGGTGGACACGGGGTAACGTGGGCGAATGGCGATATTATAGGGACTTATGTACAACCAGCAATGCACCCCCATCCCCATTCCTCCTTACCTCTGTACAAATACAACTTAAAGGGCAACTTAAAAATATATTATATTATGTATTTTCTTTCCCAGAGCAGAGCTGTCAGGTACGTACAATGCAAGGATTGTGGAAGCACTTCAATCGGGCTAATTTACAACTACATTTAGTGGTTAATGATCTGGTCAAACATTTATACAAACATAGAAAAGATAATCAATGCACATTCCTGGGCCCCATTCAATATCATTATCTGCACACTGGCATACCTTATAAACAAAGGGGTTTTAGTATACATTACTGTGATCACATGAATGAAAAGCCTTCCAACCACGTCAAGGTAACCTTAATCTGGAAGATCCTAACGTCTAACCTTTTAGAAGTCCATCCTATGCCTTTAATATAAGTCCATCCTATGCCTTTAACATAAGTCCATCCTATGCCTTTAACATAAGTCCATCCTATGCCTTTAACTTATATGTTAGTATTTATACTATATTTACAGTATCCTATATTACGTATACTATTGTACCGTATATTTATGTACTAAGTATATCATATGTTAATTTATGTATACTATATTACAGTAGACTATATGGACAGTATACTATAGGTACATTAATATTATGTACTAAGTACTTACTAGTATACATTTTACCATATACTATACTGTACATTATTATTGTAATTAGATGATACATATGTACTACATATAATTCAATATATATAATGTTACATATAGTATACATATAGTAGTAATACTATATGTACAGTATATTATTGTTAAAGTATATGTATACTATATGTCAGTAACTATAATAGTAACAAACAGGTTCAAATTACTATAAATAGTTAATAATATGTTACTATAGTCGTATATGAATGTACAGTATTTATATGTTAAGTATATGTATACTACTATGTACAGTACTATCATGTTACAGTATATTTAATGTATATTATATACTGTTAGTATTTCTACTATATGGTACAGTATACTCTATGTACAGTAGAGGTATATTTAGCCGTATATTACTATGTTACGTATATGTATAATATATTTCCCGTATACTCTATGTTCCAGTATATTATATGTATTATATTATATGTTAAGTAATATTATACTATATGTACATTATAACATGATGTCACATTATACTATATGTCATATATTATATGTTAGTATATGTATCATATGTACAGTAAATACTATCTTTACAGTATATTATATGTAGTAGTATATTATATGTTAAGTATATGTATATCTATATGTACAGTATACTATATTTACATACTTTATGTTAAGATATGTCATACTACTAGGTACAGTAATAACTATATGTACGTATACTATATGTCCAGTATATTAGATGTTTCGTTATTATACTATATTGTACCGTATAACTATAGTAGCAGTATATTATATGTTAAGTCTATGTATACTATTGTAACAGTATACTATAATGTACAGTATATTAGAATGTTACCTATATGTATACTATATGTACATTCTCCTATCTTTAACATACATTCTATGTTTTAAGTATATGTATCTATCTGTACAAGTATATTATATGTTAAGTAAATGTCTACTATATTGTACAGTATACTATATGTACATTATTTATATGGTAAGTATATTGTAACTTGATTACAGTACACTAGCTTACAGTATATTATATGTATAGTATACCTATATGTACAGTTATATATGTACCAGTATACTATCAATGGACAGTATATATATGTTAATATTGTATACTTATATGTACAGTATACTAATTACCGTAATTTTTGTTAAGTATATGTATATATATGTACCGTAACTATAATGTACAGTATACTATATGTACAGAATATTATATTTTAAGTATATGTTATACTATAATGTACATAATTAATGTACAGTATTTATATGTTAAGTATTATGTATACTATATGTACAGTATATTATTGTAGCAGTAAATAATTCTATGTTAAGTATGTTTATCCTATATTGTACATATATTATATGTACAGTATTTATATTTATGTTATAGTATACTAATAATGTTACAGTAACTTATATGTACATCTATTATATGTTAAGTATATGTATACTATACTGTAAGTTACGAATATGTACAGTAGATATATGTTAAGATCTGTAACTATAATTACAGTAATATTATATTACATATATTATATTAAGTAATATGTTCTACGATTATGTACAGTTACCACTAATATGTTAAGTATATTATATGGTTTAAGTATAGTAATATTATATTCATAACTATATGTACATATATTTTGTTAAGTATCTGTATACTATATGTACATATACTATAATGTAACAGTATATTATATGTTAAGTATAGTTACTAATGTACAGTATCTGATAATGTACAGTATATATATGTTAAGTATATGTATATTATATGTACAGTATAACTAATACTGTACAGTTATTTATATGTGACGTTATATGTATCTATATGTAAGTATACTATAATGTACCGTAGATTATATGTACCGGTATATTATATTTTATATATGTATCCTATATGTACAGTATATTACTAATGTACCGTATATTATATGGTAATCTATGTATTATATGTAACATAATACTTTCAAAAAAACAAATGTACATATAATTATATGTTAAGTTATGTATACTATCTGTACAGTATACTATATGTACAGTTAGATTTATATGTTAAGTATATGTATCTATATGTACAGTATCTATAATGTACATAGATTATATGTTATATATGTAATACTATATGTACAGTAACTAATCTTTACAGTAATTATATGTACAGTTATACATATACATTATTTATAATTTTAAGTATATTATACTATAATGTACAGTATACTAATATGTACAGTATTATATGTTTAAGTATTGTATACTATATGTACAAGTATAACTAATGTACATTATATTAATATGTAAGTAATAGGTATACTATCTGTACATTATACTATATGTACAGTATATTATATTACCTATTAAAATATATATGTAAGTTATTATACTATATGTACAGTATACTATATGGTCCAGTATATTATTAGTTAAGTAATATTTATACTATAAGTGTACCGTATACTTATGTACAGTATTTATATGTCCATTATTAATATGTTAAGTCTTGTAAGATATATGTACATTATTACTATCTGTAACAGTATAATTAATGTTAAGTATATGTATACTATCATTACAGTATACTATTGTACAGTATATTAAATATGTTAGTTATGTATCTATAGTCCATATATTATATGTACATTCTATTATAGTTAAGTTACTATGTATACCTATCTGTACATTATATATATGTACAGTAGATTATATTTATTATATGTTATATTAATGTACAGTATACTAATGTAAATGAAACAGTATATTATATGTTAAGTAAATGTATACTAGTGAGGGGTGTACAGTCATACTATATTTACGTATATTATATGTTAAGTATATGTATCCTATATTACAGTATACTATAAGTACATATATTATATGTTTAGTATATGTAAATTAATGTACAGTATCCTATATGTTACAAGTATATTTATTGTTAAGTATAATTTATACATATGTACAGTATCCTATGTAACAGTTATATTAATGTTAAGTATATGTATATTAATATGTAGAGTCTATTATATGTAAGTATATGTAGTATTTATGACCATTAATACTATAGTACGTAAATATATTGTAAGTAATATGTATACGAATATGTACAGTATACTATATGTACAGTAAATTAGATGTTTTTTTTTTTAATTATATGTTACTATAGTACGTATCTATATGTCCAGTAATATTTATTTTCAGTATCTGATATATCTGTACAGTATACTATATGTAACAGTATATTATATGTTCAGTATATGTATACTATTGTACAGTAAAATACTATATGTACATGTATATTATATGTTAATTAATATGTCATATTATATTACAAGTATATTTCATATGACGTAATATTATATGTAAGTATATGTATACTATATGTACAGTACCTATCTGTCAGTATATTCCACTATGTTTAGTATGTATATTAATATGTACAGTATCCATATTACCTAATATTATATTTTTTTAAGTATATGTTATACATATGTACAGTAATACTATATGGTACAGTAAAATATTATATGTTAAGTATATGTATACTATAGTACTATATTATAGGTTTAAGTATATGTTACTATATGTACAGTATACTATATTTACATTATTATATTTTAAGTATATGGATCTATATGTACATTATACTAATATGTACAGTACAAGATTATATGTTTTAAGTGTTATAATGGTAAATATTATTGTTTTTTTTTTTTACAGTTATCTTTGTAACATATATTATATGTTAAGTATATGTATACTATAATGTAGTATACTATATGTACAGTAATTATATTTAAGTATATGTATATTATGTACAGTAAGACTATATGTTACAGATATTATATGTTTAAGTATATTATATATAGTACATTATCCTATATGTCCAGTATATTAATATGTTAAGTATAATGTATACTATATGTACAGTATACTATAATGTACAGTATATATATTTAAGATCTGTATCATTATATGATACAGTATACTTATGTACAGTATATTATATGTTAAGTATATTATACTATATGTACAGTATACCTATATTGTACAGTATATTATTGTTATCTCTGTATCCTATATGTACATTATACTATATTTCAGTATATTATATGTTAATTAATGTATATTAATATGTTACATAACGATATGTACATATATTATATGTTTAAGTATATGTCTCTATATGTCAGTTCTATATTACAAGTAGATCATATGTTAATAGTACTCTGTATACTATATGTACAGTATATTAATATGTAATAATAATGTAACTATATGTACAGTAATACTATCTGTACAGATATTATATGTTTAGTATAATTAACAATATGTCAGTTACGATATGTAATATATTATATTTAAGTATGGTATATTATATGTACCGTATACTATAGACAGTTATAATTATCTGGTTAAAGTAGAGTATACTATATGTACAGTATACTAAAATGTACATATTGATATGTTACGTATCTGTATTTATATGTACATCACTATATGTACATTATATTATATGTTAAGTAGATGTATAACTAATGTCCAGTATCTATATAGTCATTATATTATATTTTTAAGTATATGTATACATATGTAACAGTATACTATATGTACGTATATTAATGTTAAGTATATGTATGACTATAGTACAGTATAATCTAGATGTACAGTATATTTTAGTTTTAAATTTGTATACTATATTTAACAGTATCTATAGTACCAGTATTTAATATGTTAGTATATGTATACTATATGTACAAGTATACTATATTCAGTATAATTATATGTACACGTGTATTGTTACTATGTTACGGTACCGTGTACCTGGTGCCTCTGTGTATTTTCTTTGTACAGTAACGTGTACATGCGCCTCCCCTGTGTATTGTTACTTACTATGTTAACAGTACCGTGTACACGGCCCTCCTGTGTAATTGTGTACTTTCCATTACCGTGTACATGCGCCCTCCTGGTGTATGTTACTTGTACAGTACCCGGGTACATGGCGCCGTCCTGTTTATTGTTACTAAGGTAACATTACGTGTCATGGCACCTCTTGTACTGTTATATGTACAAGTACCGTGTACATGGTCGCCCTCTGTGTATTGGTACTATGTACCGACCGTGTACATGCGCCTCCTGTGTATTGGTACTATGTAACATGTACCGTTACATGCGCCTCCTGTGTATTGTTACTTATGTACAGTACCGTGTACATTGCGTCCTCCTGTGTATGTTACTATTACAGTACGTTAATCCTGGCGCTCCTGTGTATTGTTACTATGTACATACCGTGACAGGGGCGCCTCCTTTGTATTGTTACTATGTACAGTAACGTGTACTGGCGCCTCCCTGTGTATTGTTACTATGTACAGTACCATGTACATGCGCCCTCCTGTTTATTGTTACTATGGTACGGTTTTTACCCTTGTGTACATGGCCTTCCTGTGTATTGTTACTATGTACAGTACCTGTAATGGCGCCTCCTGTGTATTGTTACCATGTACAGTACCGTTACATGGCGCCTCTGTGTATTGTTACTAATGTAAGGACCCTTGGTACATGAATGCCTCCTGTGGTATTTTTACAATGTACATACCGTGTACTGGCCTCCTCCCTGTTGTATTGTTATATGTACAAGTACCGTGTACATGGCAGCCTGTCCTGTGGTATTGTTACTATTTTACATTAACCTGTTACATGATGCCCTCCCTGTGTATTGTTACTATGTACGGTACCATGTACAAATGGGCGCCTCCCTTTGTCATGTTACTATGTAACTTTACCATGGTACATGGCGCTCCTGTGGTATTTTACTATGTACGGTACCCCGTGTAACATGGTGGTCCTCCTGTTTTTGTGTACTATTAACGGTACCTTGTAACATGGCGCAACTCCTGTGTATTGTTTTACAAAATGTCACATACCGTTAACATGGCGCCTCCTGTTTAGTGTTCTATGTACAGTACCGTGTACATGGCGCCTTCCTGGTATTTGTTACAATGTACAGTAACCCGTGTCATGGCGCTCCTGTGTATTGTTTACGATGTTACGTACCGTGGTACATGTCCCTCCCTGTGTATTTGTTTACTATGTACGGTACCGTGTACATGGTGCCTTGTGTGTATTGTTACAATGTACAGTACCGTGTACAATGCCCTCCTGTTTATGTACATGTACGTACCGTGTACATGGTGCCTCCTTTTTATTGTTTACTATGTACGGTACCCGGTGTACATGGGCCCTTGTGTGTATTGTTACTATTTCGGTACCTGTACATGGCGCCCTCTGTGTTTGTTTTATATGTACAGTACCGTGTACCGGATGCCTCCCCTGTGTATTGTTACTAAATGTATACGGTACCGGGTACTGTCTGCCTCCTGTGGATTGTTACTATGTTACAGTACCGTGTACATGGCTCCTCCTGTGTATTGTTCCCTTATGTACTTGAACCGTTTACTTGCGCCTCCTGTGTATTGTTACTATTACAGTACCGGTACATGATCTCCGTGTATTGTTACTATGTCACGGTCCCGTGTACATGTGCGGCCCCTCCCGGTGTAATTGTTACTATGTACAGTACCGTGTACATGGCGCCTCCCTGTGTATTTGTCTATGTAACTTCCCGTTACATGGCGGCCTCCTGTGTATTTGTTAACTATGTACTGTACGTGTACATGGTGCTCCGTGTAATTGTTACTATGTACAGTACCGACCCGTGTACATGGCGCCTCCCTGTGGTATTGTTTACTATGTACGGTACCGGGTCATGGCCCGCCTCCTGTGTCTTGTTACTATGTACAGTAGCCGTGTACACATGGCCGCCTCCTGTTTATTGTTACTCTAGTACATTACCGTGCCTGGCGCCTCCTGTTGTAATTGTTACTATGTAGGGTACCGTGTACATGGCGCCTCCTGTTTATTGTTTACTATGTACATACCGTGTTACATTGGCCTCCTCGTGTATGTTTATATGTTACAGTACCGTGTCATGGCCGCCTCCTGTGTATTGTTACAATGTACAGTACCGTGTACATGGGCGCCGGATGTCCGTGTATTGTTACGATGTACAGTACCTTACATGCCGCCTCCTGTGTCATTGGTTTGTACTATGTAAGGTTACCGTTTACCATGGCCGCCTCCTGTGTATTTTTACTATGTACAGTATCGTGTAACTGGCGCCCCTGTTTATTGTTTACTAGTACTGTACCGGATACATTTCCTCCTGTGTATTGTTACTAGATGTACAGTAAACCGTGTCACCTGGCGCCTCCTTGTAATTGTTACTATTCCGGTAACGTTGTAACAAAATGGGCGCCTCCTGTGTATTTGTACTAAGGTTACAGTACCGTGTACATGGCGCCCTCCTTGTATTGTTATATGTACAGTACGGACTGCAATGTGCATGGTAGGGTTCCAATACCACGCTATAAACTGCAGTGTGCATGGTAGGGTTCCAATACCACGCTATAAACTGCAATGTGCATGGTAGGATTCCAACACCACGCTATAGACTGCAGTGTGCATGGTAGGGTTCCAATACCATGTTATAAACTGGATTGTGCATGGTAGGGTTCCAACACCACGCTATAGACTGCAACATGCACGATAGGGTTCCAACACCACGCTATAGACTGCAATGTGCACGATAGGGTTCCAACACCACGCTATAGACTGCAATGTGCACCATAGGGTTCCAACACCACGCTATAGACTGCAATGTGCACAATAGGGTTCCAACACCATGCCATAGACTACAATGTGCATGGTAGGGTTCCAACACCATGCCATAGACTACAATGTGCATGGTAGGGTTCCAACACCACGTTATAGACTGCAATGTGCATGGTAGGGTTCCAATACCACGCTATAAACTGCAATGTGCATTTACTTATACAATGCGTTACCTATACACTGCGTTACCTATACACTGCGTTACCTATACACTGCGTTACTTATACACTGCGTTACCTATACACTGCGTTACCTATACACCGCTTTACCTATACACTGCGTTACTTATACACCGCGTTACTTTATTGAAGTGTTCCATATGGGCTTAAAGAGCTGTGCAGCATTCTATTATATATTTACTGCGTTACATATACACTGCATTACATATACACTGCATTACACATACACTGCGTTGCATATACACGGCATTACATATACGCTGTTACATATACTCTGCATTTCAAATACACTAAATGGCTGGAATCTTGGGAATTTCCTTGGTTTCTGATCAGTTCTGGAAGGAGATTCTCCTATTGTTAATGTAAAACAGGAATTCCTCTGTGGCCCCTGAGTTTGTCAGGTCATTGCAGTTCTGGGCCAACCTTGTTTTATTAATGGGGAAATCTACATCATCCATCACATGCGTCTGTCACTCCCTCATGGAGAAATGAGACTCGCGCTGTTCATGGGCTAAATGTTTATTGGATGGTGAAATACTCCATGGTGACCTGTCTATAAGCTATTTCCTACCTTCCTATATCCTTGGTAATGGAGGGAAAACAAAGGCTTCTGGGAGTTGCAGTTCAATGAACTATAAAGCAGAATAGTGAGTCCAGTGCACCTGCTGCAATATATTTTCTTATTTCTGGGGTATGTAATAAGGCTGCTGCCCAGTGGTGCCCCTACCATGAGGCAAACTGAAACATTTGCTCAGGGCGCACCCCTGGGTAACACTTAAAAGGCAGCAGTTAAAAAAAAAACTTCCTTCCTGCAATACTGCATTTCAGCACCAGTCCACCAATCAGTGTTAAATCAGCCCTCCAGTCCACCAATCAGTGTTAGTCAGCCCACCACTACAAGCCACGCCTATGTTCCCGGATGAAGTCATGCCCACTTCCCATGCCACCACCCGTCTGCCAATAGTCGGCATTAAAACGTTTTTTCAGGTGTCAAAAACCCTAGGAACACTCCTGCTGCTGCCACACTGTATTGAACGATAAACCTGTGTGAAAACCACGCACCCTTTGTCGCAGCTTCCAGTAATAGTCCGCAATCGGAGCGCATGCAAATTGCAAAAAAACCCACAAGAAATGCGCTAGTCGGTGGCGCTTCAAGAAGGAACTGATCCTCAACAAAATCCCTCTAGTGCTGCCCCCTCGCCATCGCTTCTTACGGGCTATACGGATGCATAGACTTCCATTGTAGGGGTAGCCAGTGCCATGAGCAAATTTTTCATCTTGCTTCATGTACAGGGAGCTCCCTTGTGCCAGTGCGGCCTAGCCCTAAGAACATGGGACATGCACAACAATGCCCACATGTTACTTCTGGCTATTGCTAAACTACAACTCTCACCATTTCATTAAAGCTTTTTGCCTTAGTGAGGTGTTTCTGCTTATATGGGATATATTATAATAATCAAGTTTTTGCTGTATAAAAAAAGGGTATAGGTATATTAATATATAATATATCAGCACAGCTGTAACATCACTTAATTTGTGTGAGATACACAAATTAACAAGCCCAACTCTACATTGTATTTACATTGTATCTACTGTCCATCAACATTGTATTTACATTGTATCTAGAGTCCATCAACATTGTATTTACATTGTATCTAGAGTCCATCATCATTGTATTTACATTGTATCTAGAGTCCATCATCATTGTATTTACATTGTATCTAGAGTCCATCAACATTGTATTTACATTGTATCTAGAGTCCATCAACATTGTATTTACATTGTATCTAGAGTCCATCATCATTGTATTTACATTGTACTAGAGTCCATCAACATTGTATTTACATTGTATCTAGAGTCCATCATCATTGATTTACATGGTATCTAGAGTCCATCTCATTGTATTAAATTGTACTAGAGTCCATCATCATTGTATTTACATTGTATCTTAGAGTCCATCATCATTGTATTTACATTGTATCTAGAGTCCATCATATTGTATTTACATTGTATCTAGAGTCCATCACATTGTATTTACATTGTATCTAGAGTCATCAATCCATTGTATTACATTGTATCATAGTCCATCACCATTGTATTTCAATTGTATCTAGAGTCCTCATCATTGATTTACATTGTACAGAGTCCATCATCATTGTATTTACATTGTATCTAGAGTCCATCATCATTGTATTTACATTGTTCTAATTCCATCAACATTGTTTACACATTGTATCTAGAGTCCATCAACATTGTATTTACATTGTATCTAGAGTCCATCTCATGTATTAACATTGTATATACTTCCATCACTTGTTATATGTATCTAGAGTCCATCATCATTGTATTTACATTGTATCTAGAGTCCATCAACATTGTATTTACATTAGTATCTAGAGTCCATCATCATTGTATTTACATTGTATCTAGAGTCCATCAACATTGTATTTACATTGTATCTAGAGTCCATCATCATTGTTTTACATTGTATCGAGGTCCATCATCATTGTATTTACATTGTATCTAGAGTCCATCACATTGTATTTACATTGTATCTAGAGTCCATCATCATGGTTTTACATTGTATTACTGTCCATTAACATTGTATTTAATTGTATCTAGAGTCCATCATCATTGTATTATACTTGTATCTGACTGTCCATCGACATTGTATTTACATTGTATCTAGAGTCCATCATCATTGTATTTACATTGTATCTAGAGTCCATCAACATTGTATTTACATTGTATCTAGAGTCCATCATCATTGTATTTACATTGTATCTAGAGTCCATCAACATTGTATTTACATTGTATCTAGAGTCCATCATCATTGTATTTACATTGTATCTAGAGTCATCAACATTGTATTTACATTGTATCTACTGTCCATCAACATTGTATTTACATTGTATCTATTGTCCATCATCATTGTATTACATGTATCTACTGTCCATCATCATTGTATTTACATTGTATCTAGATCTACATCATTGTATTTACATTGTATCTAGAGTCCATCACATTGTATTTACATTGTATCTAGAGTCCATCACATTGTATTTACATGTATCTAGAGTCCATCAACATTGTATTTACATTTTTATCTAGAGTCCATCAACATTGTATTTACATTGTATCTAGAGTCCATCATCATTGTATTTACATTGTATCTAGAGTCCATCAAATTGTATTTAACATTGTATCTAGATGTCCATCACATTGTATTACATTGTATCTTAGTCCATCACATTGTATTACATTGTATCTAGAGTCCATCATCATTGTATTTACATTGTATCAGAGTCCATCACATTGTTTTACATTGTATATACTGTCCATCATCATTGTATTACATTGTATCTAGAGTCCATCATCATTGTATTTACATTGTATCTAGAGTCCATCAATCATTGTATTACATTGTATCTAGAGTCCATCATCATTGTATTACATTGTATTACTGTCCATCAACATTGTATTTATATTGTACTAGAGTCTCATCCATTGTATTTACATTGTGCAGGGAGTATAATATGAAGGGTATAAGGGGAATATTCACTCTGTATACACTATAGAGATCCAGTTCCTTTAGCGGGGACCGTAATAATATAAGGGTATATGAGGAATATTCACTGTATACGCTATAGAGAATCCTAGTCCTTATAGTGGGACCCATAATAAATGAAGGGTATAAATGAGGAATATTCACTCTGTATACGCTATAGAGAATCCTAGTCCTTATAGCGGGGACTGTATTAATACGAAGGGTATAAATGAGGGATATTCACTCTGTATACACTATAGAGAATCCTAGTCCTTATGGCGGGACTGTATTAAATCGAAGGGTATAAATGAGGGATATTCACTCTGTATACACTATAGAGAATCCTGTCCTTATAGCGGGGACTGTAATAAATGAAGGGTATAAATGAGGAATATTCACTCTGTATACACTATAGAGAATCTTAGTCCTTATAGCGGGGACTGTAGAATACGAAGGGTATAAATGAGGATATTCACTCTGTATCACTATAGAGAATCCTAGTCCGTATAGGCAGGACTGTAATACTGAAGGGTATAATGAGGGAATATTCACTCTGTATACACTATAGAGAATCCTAGTCCTTATAGCGGACTGTAATAATATGAAGGGATATGAGGAATATTCACTCTGTATACGCTATAGAGAATCCTAGTCCTTATAGCGGGGACTGTAATATATGAAGGGTATAAATGTGGAATATTCACTCTGTATACACTATAGAGAATCCTAGTCCTATAGTCGGGACTGTTAATATGATGAAGGGTATAAATGAGGGATATTCACTCTGTATACAGTATAGAGAATCCTAGTCCTTATAGCGGGGACTGTAATATACGAAGGGTATAAATGAGGAATATTCACTCTGTGATACGCTATAGAGAATCCTAGTCCTTATAGCGGGGACTGTAATAATACGAAGGTATAAATGAGTAATATTCACTCCGTATACACTATAGAGAATCCTAGTCCTTATAGCGGGGACTGTAATAATACGAAGGTTATAAATGAGGAATATTCACTCTGTATACACTATAGAGAATCCTAGTCCTTATAGCGGGGACTGTAATATACGAAGGATATAATGAGGAATATTCATCTGTATACACTATAGAGAATCCTAGTCCTATGCGGGACTGTATAATATGAAGGGTATAATGAGGAATATCACTCTGTATACACTATAGAGAATCTAGTCCTTATAGCGGGGACTGTAATAATACGAAGGTATAAATGAGGAATATTCACTCTGTATACACTATAGAGAATCCTAGTCCTTATAGCGGGACTGTAATAATATGAAGGGTATAAATGAGGAATATTCACTCTGTATACACTATAGAGAATCCTAGTCCTTATCGGGGACTGTAATAATAAGGGTATAAATGAGGGATATTCACTCTGAATACACTATAGAGAATCCTAGTCCTTTATAGCGGGGGACTGTAATAATCTAAGGGTATAAATGAGGAATATTCACTCTGTATTACTATAGAGATCCTATCCTTATAGCGGGGACTGTAATAATATGAAAGGTATAAATGAGGAATATTCACTCTGTATACACTATAGAGAATCCTAGTCCTTATAGCGGGGACTGTAATAATACGAAGGGTATAAATGGGGAATATTCACTCTGTATACACTATAGAGAATCCTAGTCCTTATGAATTTGGCAAAAACTGTTGGCCCAGTTTGTTAAATATCCTGGGAAAGACAAACTGCACAACCAGTACCCTTACCAACCAGTACCAACCTGCACCAACCAGTACAAACCTGCACCAACCAGTACCAACCTGCACCAACCAGTACCAACCTGCACCAACCAGCACCACCTGCAACCACCGTATCAACCTGCAACCACCTGTATCAACCTGCAACCACCTGTATCAACCTGCAACCACCTGTACCAACCTGCAACCACCTGTATCAACCTGCAACCACCTGTATCAACCTGCAACCACCTGTATCAACCTGCACCACCTGTATCAACCTGCAACCACCTGTATCAATCTGCAACCACCTGTATCAACCTGCACCACCTACACTGAACCACCTGTATCAACCACTGTATCACCTGCAAACCCTGCAACCTGCACACCTGTATCAACCTGCAACCACCTGTATTCAACCTGACCCCAGATCACCGCAACCACCTGTATCAACTGCAACCACCTGTATCAACCTGCAACCACCTGTATCAACCTGCACCCCCTGTATCAACCTGCACCACCTGTATCAACTGCACCCCCTGTATCAACCTGCACCCACCTGTATAACCTGCAACCACCTGTATCAACCTGCACCAAGTATCACACTGCACCACATGTATTCAAACTGCAACACCTTATCCACACCCCTGTATCAACTGCACCCCCCTGTATCAACCTGCAACCACCTGTATCAATCTGCCCCACACCTGACAACCTGCACCCCCTTATCAACCTGCAACCACCTGTATCAACCTGCAACCACCTGTATCAACCTGCACCCACCTGTACCAACCTGCAACCACCTGTATCAACCTGCAAACACCTGTATCAACCTGCACCCACCTGTATCACCTGCAAACCACCTGTATCAACCTGCAACCACCTGTACCAACCTGCAACCACCTCTATCAACCTGCACCCACCTGTATCAACATGCAACCACCTGTACAACCGGACCATATCACCTGCACCCACCTGTATCAACCTGCAACCACCTGTATCAACCTGCAACCACCTGTACCAACCTGCAACCACCTGTATCAACCTGCACCCACCTGTTCACCTCAACACCTGATCACCTCACCACCTGTATCAACCTGCACCCCTTACACCTGCAACCACCTGTAATGAACCTGCACCCACCTGTATCAACCTGCACCAGGAGTACCAACCTGCACACCTTTATCAACCGCAACACCTGACAACTCACCACCTGTATCAACCTGCACCAAACCTGTATCAAACCTGCACCCACCTGTATCACCTGCACCACCTGTATCAACCGCAACCACCTGTATCACTGCAACACCACCTGCCCCACCTGCACCCACCTGTATCAACCTGCAACCACCTGTATCAACCTGCACCCCTGTATCAACCTGCAACCACTGTCACGCACCCTGTACAACCTGCAACCACCTGTATCACCTGCAACCACCTGTGATCAACCTGCAACCACCTGTATCAACCTGCAACCACCTGTATCAATCTGCAACACCCTGTATCACCGCACCCCTGTATCACCTGCAACCACCTGTATCAACCTGCACCACCTGTATCAACCTGCAACCACCTGTATCAACCTGCACCCACCGTATCAACCTGCAACCACCTGTATCAACCTGCAACCACCTGTATCAACCTGCACCAGGAGTACCAACCTGCACCCACCTGTATCAACCTGCACGGCAGTACCAACCTGCACCCACCCTTATCAATCTGCAACCACCCGTATCAACCTGCACCACCTGTATCAAATCACCCACCTACAACCACACCACGTATCAACCAGCAACCCTGTACAACTGCACACCTGTATCAACCTGCACCCCTGTATCACCTGCACCACCTGTATCGCGCACCAACTGTATAACCTGCACAACCTGTATCAACCTGCACCCACCTGTATCAACCTGCAACCACCTGTATCAACCTGCACCAGAAGGAATCTTTAGGAATGAGGGGGAATTAACCTTTATAGATGAGATGCAGTAAAGATAAACTATTTCCTATTCCCCTCTCACTCTTATTGGAACAAACAGATTCTTTATTGTGAGAGAGAGAAATGTCTATACAAAATGTGTAATGTTCATCTGCATTAATCATTGTACAGACTGATCACCCAGTACAGAAATATCAGGGAATATCATGGATATAGGGAATATTATGGAATATCAGGGAATACAGAGAATATCAGGAATACTGGGGATATCAGAAATGATTAGCAAATACAGAGAATATGGGGGAATACAGATAATATCCAGGATACATGGAATATAAGAGAATACAGGAACTAGGGAATAAGGGAGTCTCAGTAAATACCGGAAATATAGGGAATAAGGGAATATCAGGAATAAGGGAGTATGTATAAGTGAATACAGAAATAGGAAAAAAGGGAATCTCTGTGAATACAGGAGATAGGGAATATCAGAGAATAAGGGAATATCAGGGAATAGGGAATA
>JAACNH010001603.1:0-27500 GCA_019447015.1 Hymenochirus boettgeri | reverse complement strand
ATATATAATTTGAGAATTACTGGTATTAATACATATACTGTAGTCTGGTTGGTATGGGATACTATATAATATTGAGAATTACTGGTATTAATACATATACTGTATTTCTGGTTGGTACAGGGATACTATATAAATAGTAAGAATTACTGGTATTAATACATATACTGTAGTTCTGGTTGGTACGGGATACTAATAATATTGAGAATTAATGGTATTAATACATATACTGTAGTTTCTGGTTGGTATGGATACTATATAATATTGAGAATTACTGGTATTAATACATATACTGTATTCTGGTTGGTACGGGGATACTATATAATATTGGAATTACTGGTATTAATACATATACTGTAGTTCTGGTTGGTACGGGGATACTATATAATATTGAGAATTACCATATTAATACAATACTGTATTTCTGGTTGGGTATAAAGGGAGAATTACTGGTTTAATACATTACTGTAGTTCTGGTGGTAAGGATACTATATAATATTAGAATTACTGGTATTAATACATATACTGTAGTTCTGGTTGGTAACAGGGATACTATATAATATTGAGAATTCTGTATTAATACATATACTGTAGTTCTGGTTGTACAGGGATACTATATAATATTGAGAATTACTAGTATTAATACATATACTGTAGTTCTGGTTGGTACAGGGATACTATATAATATTGAGAATTACTGGTATTATACATATCTGTAGTTCTGGTTGGTACAGGGATCTCTATATATATTGAGAATTACTGGTATTAATACATATACTGTAGTTCTGGTTGGTACAGGGATACTATATAAATTGAGAATTATGGTATTAATACATATACTGTAGTTTCTGGTTGGTACAGGGATACTATATAATATTGAGAATTACTGGTATTATACATATACTGTAGTTCTGGTTGGTACAGGGATACTATATATTTGAGAATTACTGGTATAATACATATACTGTAGTTCTGGTTGTACAGGGATACTATATATATTGAGAATTACTGGTATTAATACATATACTGTAGTTCTGGTTGGTACGGATACTATATAATATTGAGAATTACTATATTAATACATATACTGTAGTTCTAGTTGATACAGGATACTATATATATGAAAATTACTGGTATTAATACATAGACTGTACTTCTGGTTGGTACAGGGATATATATACTATTGAGAATTACTGGTATTATACATATACTGTAGTTCTGGTTGGTACGGGGATCTATATAATATTGAGAATTACTGGTATTAATACATATACTGTAGTTCTGGTTGTATGGGGATAATATAATATTGAGAATTACTGGATTAATACATATACTGTAGTTCTGGTTGGTACAGGGATCGATATAATAGTAAGAATTACTGGTATTAATACATATCTGTAGTTCTGGTTGGTACGGGGATACTATATAATATTGAGAATTAATGGTATTAATACATAATACGAGTTCTGGTTGTAAGGATACTATATAATATTGAGAATTACTGGTATTAATACATATACTGTAGTTCTGGTTGTACGGGGATACTATATAATATGAGAATACTGATTAATACATATACTGTAGTTCTGGTTGGTACGGGTACTATATATATTGAGAATTACAGTATAAATACATATACTGTAGTTCTGGTTGGTATAGGGATACTATATAATATTGAGAATACTGGTATTAATACATATACTGTAGTTCTGGTTGGTACAGGGATACGATATATAATGAGAATTACTGGTATTATACATATACTGTAGTTCTGGTTGGTACGGGATTAATAATATTGAGAATTACTGGTATTATACATATACTGTAGTTTCTGGTTGGTACAGGAATACTATATAATATTGGAATTACTGGTATTAATACATATACTGTAGTTCTGGTTGGTATAGGGATACTATATATATTGAGATTACTGTATTAATAATATACTGTAGTTCTGGTTGGTACAGGGATACTATATAATATTGAGAATTACGGGTATTAATACATATACTGTAGTTCTGGTTGGTACAGGGATACTATATAATATTGAGAATTACTGGTATTAATACATATACTGTAGTTCTGGTTGGTACAGGATACTATATAATATTGAGAATTACTAGTATTAATACATATACGGTAGTTCTAGTTGATACAGGATACTATATAATATTGAAATTACTGGTATTAATACATAGACTGTACTTCTGGTTGGTACAGGGATATTATATACTATTGAGAATTACTGGTATTAATACATATACTGTAGTTCTGGTTGGTACGGGGATACTATATAATATTGAGAATTACTGGTATTAATACATATACTGTAGTTCTGGTTGGTATAGGGATACTATATAATATTGAGAATTACTGGTATTAATACATATGCTGTAGTTCTGGTTGGTACAGGGATACGATATAATAGTAAGAATTACTGGTATTAATACATATACTGTAGTTCTGGTTGGTACGGGGATACTATATAATATTGAGAATTAATGGTATTAATACATATACTGTAGTTCTGGTTGGTATAGGGATACTATATAATATTGAGAATTACTGGTATTAATACATATACTGTAGTTCTGGTTGGTACGGGGATACTATATAATATTGAGAATAACTGGTATTAATACATATACTGTAGTTCTGGTTGGTACGGGGATACTATATAATATTGAGAATTACCAGTATAAATACATATACTGTAGTTCTGGTTGGTATAGGGATACTATATAATATTGAGAATAACTGGTATTAATACATATACTGTAGTTCTGGTTGGTACCGGATACTATATATAATAGAGAATACTGGTATTAATACTATACTGTAGTTCTGGTTGGTACGGGGATACTATATATATGAGAATTACTGGTATTAATACATTACTGTAGTTCTGGTTGGTACGGGGATACTATATATATGAGAATTACTGGTATAATACATATACTGTAGTTCTGGTTGGTACAGGAATACTATATAATATTGAGAATTACTGGTATTAATACATATACTGTAGTTCTGGTTGGGTATAGGGATACTATATAATATTGAGAATTACTGGTATAATACATATACTGTAGTTCTGGTTGGTACAGGGATACTAATAATATTGGAGAATTACTGGTATTAATACATATCTTGAGTTCTGGTTGGTACAGGGATACTATTAATATGAGAATTACTGGTATTAATACATATACTGTAGTTCTGGTTGGTACAGGATACTATATAATTGAGAATTCTAGTATTATACATATACTGTAGTTCTAGTTGATACAGGATACTATATATATATTGAAATTACTGGTATTAATAATTAGACTGTACTTCTGGTTGGTACAGGGATATTATATACTATTGAGAATTACTGGTATTAATACATATACTGTATTTCGGTTGGTACGGGGATACTATATAATATTGGAATACTGGTATTAATACATATACTGTAGTTCTGGTTGGTATAGGGATACTAATAATATTGAGAATTACTGGTATTAATACATATACTGTACTTCTGGTTGTACCAGGGATACTCATATAATAGTAAGAATTACTGGTATTAATACATATACTGTAGTTCTGGTTGGTACGGGGATACTATATAATATTGAGAATAATGGTATTAATACATATACTGTAGTTCTGGTTGGTATAGGGATACTATATAATTTGAAATTACTGGTATTAATACATATACTGTAGTTCTGGTTGGTACGGGATACTATATAATATTGAGAATACTGGTATAATACATATACTGTAGTTCTGGTTGGTACGGGATACTATATAATATTGAGAATACTGGTATTAATACATTACTGTAGTTCTGGTTGGTACAGGATACTTATAATAGTGAGAATTACTGGTATTAAACATATACTGTAGTCTGGTTGGTACGGGATACTATATAATTTTGAGAATTACTTGTATTATACATAACTGTAGTTCTTGTTGGTACGGGATCATATAATATTGAGAATTACTGGTATTAATACTATACTGTAGTTCGGTTGGTAAGGGATACTATATAATATTGAGAATTACTTGTATTAATACATATACTGTATTTCTGGTTGGTATAGGGATACTATATAATATTGAGAATACTGGTATAATACATACTGTAGTTCTGGTTGGTACAGGGATACTATATAAAGTTAGAATTACTGGTATTAATACATATACTGTTAGTTCTGGTTGGTACGGGGATACTATATAATTTTGAGAATTACCTGTATTAATACATCACGTAGTTCTGTTGGTACGGGGATACTATATAATATTGAGAATTACTGGTATTAATACATATCTGAGTTCTGGTTGATCCAGGGATACTTTCAGATTGCCGTGTGGAGTCAGGAAGGAATTTCCCCCTTCTTTTTTTTACCTGTTTTTTTTTTAATCTATCTCTAGATTAACCGTTAGGTAGGGTTAAAAAGGATACTATGTTACTATGTAACTGTTATACAGACATTATGGGTAGGGTATAAAGGTTGGACTAGATGGACGTATGTCTTTATACAACCTCCAATACTATGTTACTATGTACTGTTATACAGACATCATGGGTAGGGTATAAAGTTTTACTAGATGGACGTATTCTTTTATCACCTCCAATACTATGTTACTATGTAACTGTTATACAGACCTTATGGGTAGGTAAAATTTGGACTAGACAGACGTAGTCTTTATACAACCTCCAATACTATGTTACTATGAACAGTTATACAGACATTATGGGTGGGTATAAAGGTTGGACTAGATGGCGTAGTCTTTATACAACCCTCCGACTAGGTTACTATGTAACTGTTATCAGACAATTATGGGTAGGTATAAAGGTTGGACTAGACATACGTATGTCTTTATACAACCTCCGTACTATGTTACTATGTAACTGTTATCACAGACATTATGGCAGGGTTAAGGTTGACTAGATGGACGTATGTCTTTATACAACCTCCGTAACTATGTTACTATGTAACGGTTATACAGACATTATGGTAGGGTATAAAGGTTGGACGACTAGATGGACGTATGTTTCTTTAAACAACCTCCAATACTATGTTACTATGTAACTGTTATACAGACATTATGGGTAGGGTATAAAGGTTTGGACTAGATTGACGTATGTCTTTAATACCCCTCGATACTGTGTTACTATTTAACTGTTATACAGACATTATGGGTAGGGTATAAAGGTTGGACTGATGGACGTATGTCTTTATACAACCCAATACTATGTTACTATGTAACTGTTATACAGACATTATGGGTAGGTATAAAGGTTCACTAGATGGACGTATGTCTTTATACAACTCCATACTATGTTACTATGTAACTGTTATACAGACATTATGGGTAGGGTATAAAGGTTGACGGATAGATGGACGTATGTCTTTAAACAACCTCCAATACTATGTTACTATGTACTGTTATACAGACATTATGGGTAGGGTATAAAGGTTTGGCTAGATTGGACGTATGTCTTTACAACCTCCAATACTTGTTACTATGTCAGTTATACAGACATTATGGGTAGGGTATAAAGGTTGGAATAGATGGACTATGTCTTTTACAGCCTCCAATACTAGTTACTATGTAACTGTTATACAGACATTATGGGTAGGGTATAAAGGTTGGAATAGATGGACGTATGTCTTTATACAGCCTCCAATACTATGTTACTATGTACTGTTATACAGACATTATGGGTAGGTATAAAGGTGGACTAGATGGACGTATGTCTTTATACAACCCAATACTATGTTACTATGTACCTGTTATACAGACATTATGGGTAGGGTATAAAGGTTGGACTAGATGGACGTATGTCTTTATACCACCTCCAATACTATGTTACTATTAACTGTTATACAGACATTATGGGTAGGGTATAAAGGTTGGACTAGATGGACGTATGTCTTTATACAACCCCAATACTATGTACTATGTAACTGTTAACAGACATTATGGGTAGGGTATAAAGGTTGGACTAGATGGACGTATGTCTTTATACAACCTCCAATACTATGTCTTATGTAACTGTTATAAGACATTATGGGTAGGGTATAGTTGTGGACTAGATGGACGTATGTCCTTTATACAACCTCCAATACTATGTTACTATGTAACTGTTTACAGACATTATGGGTAGGGTATAAGGTTGGACTATACGGACGTATGTCTTATACAACCTCCATACTATGTTACTATGTAACTGTTTACAGACATTATGGGTAGGGTATAAAGGTTGGACTAGACGGACGTATGTCTTTAACACCTCCAATACTATGTTACTGTGTAACTGTTATAACAGACATTATGGGTAGGGTATAAAGGTTGGACTAGACGGACGTATGTCTTTTTTATACAACCTCCAATACTATGTTACTATGTTACTGTTTAGACAGACTTATGGGTAGGGTATAAAAGGTTAGACTAGATGACTATGTCTTTATACACTCCAATACATGTTACTATGTAACTGTTATACAGACATTATGGGTAGGGTATAAGGTTGGACTAGATGGACGTATATCTTTTAATACACCCTCCATACTATGTTACTATGTAACTGTTATACAGACATTATGGGTAGGGTAAAGTGTTGGACTAGATGGACGTATGTCTTTATACAACCTCCAATACTATGTTACTATGTAACTGTTATACAGACATTATTGGGTAGGGTATAAAGGTTGACAGATGGACTTATGTCTTTATACAACCTCCAATACTATGTTCTATGTAACTGTATACAGACATATAGGGTAGGGTATAAAGTTGGACTAGATGGATGTTGCTTTATACAACCTCCATACTATGTTACTATTTTAAATCATACAACTATTAGTTAATATAGTATTATATTATTAGACATCTCTCAGGTATTAGTTATTTCAGACATCACTAGAGTTTCTAGTTCGGAACACTGATATTTCAGGCCTACGTTTATAATTTTTTTACATTTAGGTTGCAAATCACACTGGTAACCATTACAGCCCATATGAATCTGAATGAAAAACTTTCTTTCCTGGGTGACCACTGAGCATGTGTGAGATCACTGATCATGGGGGGGGTGTGTACCTGCAGGGTTTGTTCTCTCCTGTGAGATTTTTCCATGTATCTCTGGTTAGCGATCACATAGAAAGACAAGAGATATATCATTTTAACACAGTTTGATAATTACTAGTCATGGCAATGTATTTTCAAGTTCTCCTTTAAAGTCACGTATGGAATAGGAATCCTTGTGAAGTGAGGCTGTGTGGCAGCTCCCGACAATAACTTTCTATTATCGGATAAGTCTGCCAGTTGCCTGTAGTTTTGTTTACTGTAGAAAGAGATGAAGAGCAGCCCAGATGTCTATGCGGTTACAGGGACGGAACGCCACATTCACACCGTAAAAACCAGCAACTCTGCAAACATGTCACATAGTCACAGCTGCTGTCCAATGTGCTGAATGAATCAATCGGCAGCTGTAGCCGAGGAAGACAAAAGGGAATCGCAGCCACATAAATATTCACCGTCTCCCCCATTGTCCCATTTGGATGGTTCTATTGAATTCATGGCATGTAAATTTATACATCAGATTACAGGATTGTGTTAATAGGACTGAACATCTGCTGAATGTTCCACAGGGACGGAACCTCTACTGCCTAATGTAAATGCCCAGTTAAAGGGGCCACACCGTGTTTACAGGATGTTAGGAAGGGACCACACCGTGTTTACAGGAGGTTAGGAAGGGGCCACGCTGTGTTTACAGGAGGTTAGGAAGGGGCCACGCCGTGTTAACAGGAGGTTAGGAAGGGACCACGCCGTGCTTACAGGAGGTTAGGAAGGGACCACACCGTGCTTACAGGAGGTTAGGAAGGGACCACACCGTGCTTACAGGAGGTTAGGAAGGGGCCACGCTGTGTTTACAGGATGTTAGGAAGGGCCACGCCGTGTTTACAGGATGTTAGAAGACCACGCCGTGCTTACAGGAGGTTAGGAAGGGACCACACCGTGCTTACAGGAGGTTAGGAAGGGGCCACGCTGTGTTTACAGGAGGTTAGGAAGGGGCCACGCCGTGCTTGCAGGATGTTAGGAAGGGGCCACGCCGTGTTTACAGGGTTAGGAAGGGCCACGCCATGTTACAGGAGGTTTAAGGGGCCACGCCGTGTTTACAGGATGTTAGGAAGGGGCCACGCCGTGTTTACAGGATGTTAGGAAGGGACCACACCGTGTTAACAGGAGGTTAGGAAGGGGCCACACTGTGTTTACAGTATGTTAGGAAGGGGCCACGCCGTGTTTACAGGAGGTTAGGAAGGGGCCACGCTGTGTTTACAGGAGGTTAGGAAGGGGCCACGCCGTGCTTACAGGATGTTAGGAAGGGGCCACGCCGTGTTTACAGGAGGTTAGGAAGGGGCCACGCCGTGTTTACAGGATGTTAGGAAGGGGCCACGCCGTGTTAACAGGAGGTTAGGAAGGGGCCACGCCGTGCTACAGATGTTAGGAAGGGGCCACACGGTGTTTACAGGATGTTAGGAAGGGGCCACGCCGTGTTTACAGGAGGTTAGGAAGGGGCCACGCCGTGTTTACAGGAGGTTAGGAAGGGGCCACGCCGTGTTTTCCAGGAGGTATAGGAAGGGGCAACGCAGTGTTTACAGGATGTTGGAAGGGCACACCTGGAGCCTCAGCGAAGCCATAACTGCAGCCTGGGTGGTATATACACGCCATCTACAACTACTCCTTTAGCAAGACAGTTTCCCTTGTCACACTACCTAAATAAGAATAAGGGTCCCTAATAAGGATACTCCTCCTTAAATAACAATACCACTCCTTAAATAACAATACCCCTCCTTAAATAACAATATCACTACCTAAATAAGAATAACGGCCCCTAATAAGGATACTCCTCCTTAAATAACAATAACACTCCTTAAATAACAATACCCCTCCTTAAATAACAATACCCCTCCTTAAATACGAATATCACTACCTAAATAAGAATAACGGTCCCTAATAAGGATACCCCTTCTTAAATAACAATACCCCTCCTTAAAGAATTACTGGATAATACATATACTGTAGTTCTGGTTCTTAGGCGGGGATACTAGATATATTGAGAATTACTGGTTATTAATACATATACTGTAGTTCTGCTTGGTACAGGGGATACTTATAATATTGAGAATTACTGGTATTAATACATTACTGTAGTTGGTTCTGGTTGGTACAGGGATACTATATAATATTGAGAATTACTGGTATTGATACATATGCTGTAGTTTCTGGTTGATACGGGGGATACTATATAATATTGAGAATTCTGGTATTGATACATATGCTTGTAGTTCTGGTTGGTACGGGGATACTATATAATATTGAGTATTACTGTATTAATACATATACTGTAGTGTCTGGTTGGTACGGGGATACTATATATATTGAGAATTACTGGTATTAATACATATACTATAGTTCTGGTTGGTACGGGGATACTATATATTATTGAGAATAACGGTATTAACATATACTGTAGTTCTGGTTGGTACAGAATACTATATAATATTGAGAATTAATGGTATTAATACATATACTGTAGTTCTGGTTCGTACGGGATACTATATATATTTGAAGAATACTGGTATTAATACATATACTATAGTTCTGCTTGGGTACGGGGATACTATATAATATTGAGAATTACTGGTATTAATACATATACTGTAGTTCTGGTGTGTGACGGGATCTCTTATATATTGAGTAATTACTGGTATTAATCATATACTGTAGTTTTTGGTAACGGGATACTATACAATATTGAGAAATTACTGGTATTAATACACACTGTAGTTCTGGTTGGTACGGGAGTACTATAATATTGAGAATTACTGGTATTAATACATACATCTGTATCTGTTTGGTACTGGGGGTGGATACTAATAATATTTGAGAATTACTGTAGTTAATACATATACTGTAGTTCTGGTTGGTACGGGATACTATATAATATTGAGAATTACTGGAGTTAATACATATACTGTAGTTCTGGTTGGTAAGAGATACTATATTATGAGATTACTGGTATTAAACATATACTTTGTGTCTGGTTGTACAGGGATACTATATAATATTGAGAATTACTGGTATTTACATATACTGTATTTCTGGTTGGTACGGGGATATTATATAATTTTCAGAATTCTACTGGTATTAATACATATTTGTATTTGTGTTGGTAACGGGATACTATATAATATTGAGAATTACTGGTATTATACATATAGATCTGTGCTTGTGAAGGTTCTCATTCATCCATCATGGTATATCTGTTGTATTCAATTAGATCACTGGACTTGAAATGTAGTTCTTGAAGACGTTTCGCTAGTCATCCGACTGGCTTTCTCAATTCAGAATGACTTGTACAAATCTGTGGCAATTATGTACCCTGGAAAATCCTAATTAGCATATCACAGCCAGGTGGTTAAGGGTGTGATTGGATATGTGGCTAAGAGGTGTTTATAGGAACGCCCAGAGTAAGGTGTTAAACAGCATTGTACATGGCAGACAGTTGGTGTCGAACCCCCCCACCTCTATTTAGGCTTGGTTTCTTTATTTTCACATAAATGGCCTCCCTTAACACCTCTCTTGAACCATCACGTTCCTTCGCCAGTATGTTAACATTACAATCTTCAAAGGTATGTCCTTTATCCTTAAGATCGATACACGGCTGAGTCCTGACCCGAGGAATTGGCTTCTTCTGTGCTGGGGCCATACGTTGATGCAGTTGCTGTTTGGTGGTCTCCCCCACATACAATCAGAGCATTCTTCACTGCACTGCACTGCATATATGATGTCGCTTTTCTTGTGTTTTGGTATTGGGTCTTTCGGATGTACCAATTGGCTGCCTCATGTGTTGTTGTTCTGGTTTAAAGCAGACAGGGATACGATGTTTTTTTTGAAATTCTTCTTAATTTTCTCGGAGACCCCTGCTACATATGGGATGACCATGTTCTTCCTCCTGTCTTGATTTCCCCTTCACTGTTGGGATTCGTGTTCTTTTCTTTCCTTCTACTTCTTTTGACAAAGGCCCAGTCAGGATATCCCAGGTTTTAAGGGCTCCTCTGAGATGTTTCATTTCTTTAGCCCTTCGCCTCTGTGCTAGTGGGGATGTTCTCGGCTCTGTGTTGCAGGGTTCTGATGACCCCCAGCTTGTGATCTAAAGGGTGGTGGGAGTCAACATCAAATACTGATCTGTGTGTGTTGGTTTTCTGTAAACCTCTACTTCCAGTTTTACCATTTTCCTTAACTTAAGGATAAAGGACATACCTTTGAAGATTGTAAGGTTAACATACTGGCGAAGGAACGTGACTGGTTCAAGAGAGGTGTTAAGGAGGCCATTTATTGAAATAAGAAACCAAGCCTAAATAGAGGTGGGGGGTTCGACACCAATTGTCTGCCATATACATGCTGTTTTAACACCTTACTCTGGGCGTTCCTATAACACCTCTTAGCCACTATCTAATCACACCCTTAACACCTGGCTGTGATATGCTAATTGGGATTTTCCAGGGTACATAATTGCCACAGATTCTTGTACAAGTCATTCTGAATTGAGAAAGCCAGTCGGATGACTAGCAAACGTCTTCAAGAACTACATTTCAAGTCCCTTGATCTAATTGAATACACAGATACATATAGATCTGGTTGATCCAGGGATACTTTCCGATTGCCGTTTGGAGTCAGGAAGGAATCCCCCCCTTTTAGCTGTTTTTTTTTTTTTTTTTTATTCCTCTGGATCAACTGTTAGGTAGGGTTAAAAAAAAAAAAGAGGGTGAAAAGGTTGGACTAGATAGACGTATGTCTTTATACAACCTCCAATACTATGTTACTATGTAACTGTTATACAGTACATTATGGGGGTAGGGTATAAAGTTGGACTAGATGGTCGTATGTCTTTTATACAACCTCCAATCTATGTTACTATGTAACTGTTTATACAGACATTATGGTAGGGTATAAAGGTTTGGACTAGATAGACGTATGTCCTTTATACAACCTCCAAACTATGTTACTATGTAACTGTTATACAGACATTATGGGTAGGGTATAAAGGTTGGACTAGATGGTCGTATGTCTTTATACAACCTCCAATACTATGTTAACTATGTAACTGTTAGTACAGACATTATGGGTAGTGTAAAAGTTGGGACTCAGATGGGGCGTATGTCTTTATACACCTCCAATACTATGTTACTATGTAACTGGTTATACGACATTATGGGTAGGGTATAAGGTTGGACTAGATGGGCGTATGTCCTTTATACACCTCCAATACTATGTGTACTATGTAACTTGTTATAAGAGACATTATGGGTAGGATATAAAGGTTGGACTAGATTGGACGTATGTCCCTTTATACAACCTCCAATACTATGTTACTATGTAACTGTTACACAGACATTATGGGTAGGGTATAAAGGTTGGACTAGATTGGGACCGTATGTCTTTATAACAACTTCCAATACTATGTATCTGATTACTGTTATACAGACATTATGGGTAGGGGTATAAGGTTGGACTATGATGGACGTATGTCTTTATACAACCTCCAATACTATGTTACTATGTAACTGTTAGACAGACATTATGGGTAGGGTATAAGGTGGTGGACTAGATGGACGTATGTCCTTTATACAACTCCAATACTATGTTACTATGTAACTGTTTACAGACATTATGGGTAGGGTGTAAAGGTGTGGACTAGATGGACGTATGTCTTTATTACAACCCCAATACTATGTTTACTAATGTAACTGTTATACAGACATTATGTGGTAGGGTATAAAGGTGGCTAGATGGACGTATGTCTTATACAACCTCCAATACTATGTTACTATGTAACTGTATAATACGACTTATGGGTAGGGTATAAAGGTTGGACTAGATGGACGTATGTCTTTATACAACCTCCATACTATGTTCTATGTACTGTTATACAGACATTATGGGTAGATATGAAAGGTTGGACTAGATGGACGTTATACCTTTATACAACCTCCAATACTATGTTCTATGTAACTGTTATACAGACATGTTGGGTAGGTTAAATGTTGGACTAGATGGATGTTGTGTTTATACAAACTCCAATACTACTATGTTACTAGTGAACTGTTATAGAGTTATTGGTAGGATATAGGTTGACTAGATGGTCGTATTCTTTATACAAGATTAAAGTTGTACATAGCCGTCTGTATCCTACCCACAATGCCACCTTATAACATTCTAACTACATTACCCATGTGATCTCTGAAATACCTACCCGGGCACTACAGGTATAGTGTGTACAGCTGTCTGTATTCCTACCCACAATGCCCACCCTGTATAACTTCTTACTACATTACCCAGCGATCTCTGTAATACCTACCCGGCACTACAAAGTTAAAGTTGTACATAGCCGTCTGTATTCCTAGCCCTACCCAATGCCATCCTGTATAAACATTCTAATACATTACCCAGTGATCTCTGAATACCTACCCGTGGCCTACAAGAGTTAAAGTTGTACATAGCCGTCTGTATTCCTACCCACAATGCCATCCTGTATAACATTCTAACTACTTACCCAGTGATCTCTGAAATACCTACCCGGGGCACTACATAGAGTTAAAGTTGAACATAGCGTCGTATTCCTACCCACAAATGCCACCCTGTATAACATCTAACTACATTACCCAGCGATCTCTGTAATACCTACCCGGGCATACAAGAGTTAGTTATTGTACATGCTGTCTGTATCCTACCCACAAGCCATCCGTATAACATCTAACTAACATTACCCAGCGATCTCTGTAATACCTACCCGGGGGCACTACAAGAGTTAAAGTTGTACATAGCCGTCCTGTATTCCTACCCACAACCATCCTGTATAACATTCTAACTACATTACCCAGGCGTCTCTCTGATACCTACCCAGGCACTACCAGGAGTTAAGTTTGTGCATAGCCGTCTGTATTCCTACCCACAATGCCATCCCTGTATAACATTCTAACTACATTACCCAGCGATCTCTGTAATACCTACCCGGGCACTACAAGAGTTAAGTTGTGCATAGCCATCTGTATTCCTCCCACAATGCCATCCGTGTATAACCTTCTAACGTACATTACCCAGTCGATCTCTGTAATACCTCCGCCGCGGGCACTACAAGAGTTAAAGTTGTACATAGCCGTCTGTATTCCCTACCCACAATTCCATCCTGTATAACATTCTAACTACATTACCCAGCGATCTCTGTAATACCTACCCGGGCACTACAAGAGTTAATTTTGTACATAGCCGTCTGTATTCCTACCCACAATGCCATCCTTGTATAAATTCTAACTACATTACCCAGCGATCTTCTGTAATACCTACCCGGGCACTACAGAGTTAAAGGTGTACATAGCCGTCGTATCCTACCCCAATGCCATCCTGTATAACATTCTAACTACATTACCCAGCGATCTCTGTAATACCTACCCGGGGCACTACAAGAGTTAAAGTTTTACATGCCGTCCTGTATTCCTACCCACATGCAATCATCCTGTAAACATTCTAACTGCATTACCCAGCGATCTCTTTTAATACCTACCCGGGCACTACAGAGTTAAAGTTGTACATAGCCGTCTGTATTCCTACCCACATCCATCCTGTTAACATTCTAGACTACATTACCCAGCGATCTCTGTATACACCCGTGGCCCTACAAGTTAAAGTTGTACATAGCCGTCTGTATTCCTACCCACAATGCCATCCTGTATAACTTCTAACGTAAAACAATTGCCCAGCATCTCTGTAATACCTACCCAGGCACTACAAGATTTAAAGTTTGTACATAGCTGTCTGTATTCCTACCCACAATGCCCATCCTTATAACATTCTACTACATTACCCAGCGATCTCTGTAATACTACCCGGGGCACTACAGAGTTAAAGTTGTACATAGCTGTCTGTATTCCTACCCACAATGCCACCCTGTAAACACTCTAACTACATTACCCAGTGATCTCTGTATACCTACCCAGGCACTACAAGAGTTAAAGTTTTGTACATACTGTCTGTATTGTCCTACCCACAATGCCATCCTATATACACTCTAACTACATTACCCAGCGTCTATGTAATACCTACCCAGGCACTACAAGAGTTAAAGTTGTACATAGCTGTCTGTATTCCTACCCACAATTCCACCTCTGTATAACATTCTTACTAGCATTACCCCAGTGATCTCTGTAATACCTACCCGGGGCACTACAAGAGAAGTTGTACATAGCTGTCTGTATTCTACCCACAATTCCACCCTGTATAACATTCTTCTATCTACATTACCAGTGATCTCTGTAAACTCCCTGGGGCACTACAAGAGTTAAAGTGTCCATAGCTGTCTGTAGTTCCTACCCACAATGCCACCCTGTATAACATTCTAACTACATTACCCAGTGATCTCTGTATCCTACCCAGGCACTACAGAGTTTAAAAGTTTGTACATAGCCGTCTGTATTCCTACCCACAATGCCCTCCTGTATAACATTCTAACTACATTGCCCAGCGATCACTGTAATACCCACCCCGGCCACTACAAGATTAAAGTTGTACATAGCTGTCTGTATTCTACCACCCAATGCCACCGCTGTATACCTTCTAACTACATTACCCAGTGATCTCTGTAATACCTACCCAGGGCACTACAAGAGTTAATTGTACATAGCTGTCTTTATTCCTACCCACAATGCCATCCTGTATACATTCTTACTACATTACCCAGTGATCCCTGTAATACCTACCCGGCACTACAAGAGTTAAAGTTGAACATAGCGTCTGTATTCCTACCCCACATGCATCCTGTATAACATTCTAACTACATTACCCAGCGATCTCTGTAATACCTACCCGGGGCACTACAAGAGTTAAGTTGTACATAGCCGTCTGTATTCCTACCCACAATGCCATCCTGTATAACGTTCTACTACATACCCATTTTGATCTCTGTAATACCTACCAGGCACTACAAGAGTTAAAGTTGTACATAGCCGTCTTGTATTCCTAACCCACATGCCTCCTGTATAACTTCTAACTACATTACCCAGCGATCTCTTGTAATACCTACCCAGGCACTACCAAGTTAAAGTTGTACATAGCCGTCTGTTATTCCTACCCACACATGCCATCCTGTGATAACATTCTAACTACATTACCCCAGCGATCTCTGTAATACCCACATCCATTCCCCCTGTATAACATTCTAAACATTAGAGCTGTTATATCTCAATATTTACCAAGCTAAAAGCACAGTTACGACCGCCACACTTGCACGTTTTTTACGCATTTGTGCACTGATTCCGCATGCGATTTTGGTAATATGTAATCGCAGGAACAACAAAATTCCCCACGATTTGTGATGCGCATACTTTCCATAATGAAAATGGCAAAATCGGCAAGCGCAAAACCACAAGAATCGTGCACAACATTGCATGTGATAACACTGCACATTGTGTTGGATGGATACATGGGGTTGAGTTGGTGTAAGGTGTTTATACCACTGCACATTGTGTGTTGGATTGAATACCATAGTGTGAGTTGTGTAAGGTGGCTATACACACTGCACATTGTGTTGGATTGATGACCATAGTTGATTTAGTGTAAGGGTTATACACCCTGCACATTGTGTTGGATTGAATGACCATAGTGTGATGGGTTAGTGTAAGGTTCTATACACACTGCACATTGTGTTGGATTGATACCATAGTGTGATTTAATGTAAGGTGCTATACACACTGCACATTGTGTTTGGATTATACCATAGTGTGAGTTAGTGTAAGGTGCTATACCACTGCACATTGTGTTGGATGAGATAACATAGTGTGATTTAGTGTAAGGTGCTATACACACTGCACTTGTGTTGGATGGCAACATAGTGTGAGTTAGTGTAGGAGTTGCTATACACGACCTTGGGGCACATTGTGTGGGGTGTATTGATACATAGGTGTGATTTAGTGTAAGGTGTTATACACACTGCCACATTGTGTTGGATTGATACCATGGTGTGTAGTTAGTGTAAGGTGCTATAACACACTGCACATTGTGTTGGATGGATAACATAGTGTGAGTTAGTGTAAGGGTGGCTAGTACACACTGTGCACATTGGTTGTTGTAGGGTTGATACGGGCTAGTGTGTTAGTGTAAGTGCGATACACACTGCACATTGTTTGATTGATACCATAGGGTGATTTAGTGTAAGGTGCTAATCACCACTGCACATTGTGTTGGATTGATACCATAGTGTTTTAGTGTAAGGTGCTATCCCACCGCACATTGTGTTGGATTGATACCATATGTGAGTTAGTGGTTGGGGGGGACGGTGGCTATACACACTGCACATTGGTGTTGGATTGATACCCATATTGTGAGTTAGTGGTAGGAGGTGCTATACACACTGCACATTGTTGTTGATTGGATACCATAGGTGAGTTAGTGTAAGGTGGTTATACACCTGCACATTGTGTTTGATTGATACAAGTGTGAGTTAGTGTAAGGTGTATACCACTCACTGCACATTGTGTTGGATTGATAACATAGTGGTGAGTTAGTGTAAGGTGCTATACACACTGCACATTGTGTTGGATGGATAACATGAGTGTGAGTTAGTGTAGGTGCGATACACACTGCACATTGTGTTGGATTGATACCATAGTGGTTTTAGGGTTAAGTGTGCTATACACACTGCACATTGTGTTGGATTGATACCATAGTGTGATTTTGTGTAATGGTGCTATACCCACTGCCATTGTGTGGATTGATACCATAGTGTGATTTAGTGTCAGGTTGCTATACTCAATATTATATAGTATCCCCGTACCAACCAGAACTACAGTATATGTATTAATACCAGTAATACTCAATATTATATAGTATCCCCGTACCAACCAGAACTACAGCATATGTATCAATACCAGTAATTCTCAATATTATATAGTATCCCCGTATCAACCAGAACTACAGCATATGTATCAATACCAGTAATTCTCAATATTATATAGTATCCCTGTACCAACCAGAACTACAGTATATGTATTAATACCAGTAATTCTCAATATTAGATAGTATCCCTGTACCAAGCAGAACTACAGTATATGTATTAATACCAGTAATTCTCAATATTATATAGTATCCCCGTAAGAACCAGAACTACAGTATATGTATTAATACCAGTAATTCTCAATATTATATAGTATCCCCGTAAGAACCAGAACTACAGTATATGTATTAACACCAGTTATTCTCAATAATATATAGTATCCCCGTACCAACCAGAACTACAGTATATGTATTAATACCAGTAATACTCAATATTATATAGTATCCCCGTACCAACCAGAACTACAGCATATGTATCAATACCAGTAATTCTCAATATTATATTAGTATCCCTTACCAACCAGAACTACACGTATATGTATTAATACCAGTAATTCTCAGTATTATATAGTATCCCTGTACCAACCAGAACTTACAGTAATGTATTAATACCAGTAATCTCAAATTTATATAGTATCCCTGTAACAACCAGATCTATATGCATTAATACCAGTAATTCTCAATATTTTTTAGTTTTAGAAACTTATCCAGGCCTTTTTTAAAGTTATTCAATGAACTTGCCATTACCACCTCTGCTGGAAGACAGTTCCACAGTTTCACCATTCTCACTGTAAAGAAACCTCTCCTAACCTGAAGATGAAACTTCTTTTCTTCCAACCTTAAAGGATGTCCACGTGTCCTCTGATATGACCTATTAGTGAACAATGCACCAGAGAGTTTATTGTATGGCCCATTAATATATTTGTATAAGGTTATCATGTCCCCACGCAAACGTCGCTTCTCCAATGTAAACAGCCCTAAGTTGTCTAATCTGCCTGCATATTCAAGCCCTTCCATTCCCCTTATTAATTTAGTTGCCCTTCTCTGAACTGCCTCAATTTCCAAGATGTCCCTTTTGTATATGGGATTCCAAAACTGCACCGCATATTCCAAATGAGGCCTTACCAGTGCCTTGTAAAGAGGGAGAATAATATCTTTCTCCCTTGAATCTATTCCCCTCTTTATACAAGACAATATCTTGCTAGCTCTAGCTGTTGCTACCTGGCATTGTTTGCTACAGCTAAGTCTGTTATCTACCAGAACCCCCAAATCTTTTTTTCATTACAGATGCACTTAACACAGAGTTATTTATGGTGTAGGGGGCACAGGGATTATTAAATCCCAAATCCATCACCTTACATTTACCAACATTGAATTCCATCTGCCATTCTGCTGCCCATTGTGATAATCTAACTACGTCTGCTTGCAGCACTTGCACATCATTTGAAGTTTGCAGAGATCACTGGGTAAAAAGCAGTTAATGCTGGAGTGACTGGAAAGGCAGGGGTTAAAGTTCTGACCTTGGTTTTACTAGTAGAGGTCAGACCCAGTAAAGTAACAATCTCAATAGAACAAAGTAACAAACTTCTATCTGCACCTATGCATGAGACCAGAGCAAGTGTCTGCATGGGAACAGATGACATGGGATTTCATTGGTCTGTGTAAATCCTTCTGGCCATAATGATCTATGGGACGTGGATGATTCTAGTGATGATAACAACAATCTACCACATGATGAGGATCAACTAGAACTACAGCAGGTATGTGGACCTCCAGATGATTGACATTGTAAACTCCCAATCATTTTACAACAGCAGAGTGCTGACAGGGAATGCTGGGAGTTGTAGTTTTCAAAATCATAGCATAAATATCTCCATCCATATAAAGGTGTAGATATTTCACTGCAGCTCAACCTGCTCCCTACCCATAATCCTCTGTTATGGTACCTGCTCATTGTAACTTTACTGTCTCCCATAATGCAAGTTTACACAGTGGGTGGAGATTAAATGTATAAGTAAGGTAAGTAGATCTCCAGATGTTTGAAAACTCTAACTCCCAGCATTCCTTGGCTATAGAGTGACTGCTGGGAGTTGTTTTTAAACCACCTGGATAACTACTGCAAACATCCCACCCTGCTACTATGTACTTGCAGGCAGGGGGGGGATAGTGGGTGTGGCGGTGCGGCGTGCCGCAAATGACGTGGGCGGGCCGAGGTGGGAGGAGGCTGGGTTGTGGGTGTGACATGGGCGGTTCGGGGCGCGCAAAAAGGGGGCATGGCGGGGAGGAGATTCAGGACTCCTCTGCGTTGTGGGAGATTGGGGTGGTTCCGGGAAAATAGTTGCAGATATAGATTTAAAATGAGCTGAGTCCCATGGGTAGGTAGAAGTTGGGGACAGTAGAGGCCCATGGGTAGGTAGAGGCCCATGGGTAGATAGTAGGGGACAGTAGAGGCCCATGGGTAGGTAGTAGGGGACAGTAGAGGCCCATGGGTAGGTAGTTGGGGGCAGTAGAGGCCCAAGGGTAGGTAGTACTAGGGGACAGTAGAGGCCCGTGGGTAGGTAGTAGGGGACAGTAGAGGCCCATTGGTAGATAGTAGGGGACAGTAGAGGCCCATGGGTAGGTAGTAGGGGACAGTAGAGGCCCCTACCCGGGCACTACAAGAGTTAAAGTTGTACATAGCCGTCTGTATTGCTACCCACAATGCCATCCTGTATAACATTCCAAGGCTGGGTACACACGGGCAGATTTTTCGGCCCAATCAACCAATACATCCGTATTGATTTTGGCTGCCTTCGCGAGCGATGTTAATCGCCTGTTTGTCCAGATCAGATGATCGGACATGTCGGTAAATCACCGCCGATCGCGCGGTTCACACATGATTGGTCGCACAAACTGTCGACCATGGCAACGACATTTGTCTCGGCTGAGCGCTAGTTCGTAGCCTTCGGTCGGAACAAATCGCCCCTTCGTGTATATACTGTATAGGGGTCGGTCATTGTTTGCAGGTAAGAAATCTTGCAGTCTGTCGGTCACTATACAGCGAAATCATATGGTGAAATCACCGAAACACAATCACTAATATCTGACAATGAACCATAAAGTAATAATCTGGACCCGACGTGATATTTCCAAACTGACGCGTCTAAGAATTAACTTCCCCTTTAAAGATCGAATAATGACGGAAGCCGCTCATTAACTTGGCGATTTTTATCTGTCAGCTGATAAGCAGCAGGTTCCCATGATGCCTCTGGGCAGATGTAAAGGAGCCCATAATGACTGCAGGCAGATGGGGGGGTCCGTCTGGTTCTGTGCCGATAACGTGACATTTACGGCGCTAACCTTGTGTACGGACACAAAACAGCGTCCCAGCCCATCGCAACAATGCCACATAAATTACCCTGGCCTTTCATTGACTTGACTAGGAGCCAACCTGATGGATGAAGGAGCTGGGGGAACGGAGACAAGTAGAAAACAAGGGAACGGGATAAATAAATTACCGCCGGCAGAACGGCTACTGCCAGGAACTACGTCTGGCTTCTCAGAAAACCGATTTGTTCCTGATCCGTAATGATGTTCGCTCAACACCTTTAATGTCCCTGGTCAGCAGCGAACTAAATGTGGGAACGGTCTCTGCACTGAACATCCAACCCATTCATCAGACGATTGTCCGTGTGACACCTTCCATTAAATCCCATACGCAGAACAAAATCCTTACAAAGCGTCCAAATAAGGGCGAAAAATTCAATCCTCAGTGTAATGTGCTGGACACCATATTAGATTCAGATATAAACACCCCCTCCCCCCGTAATGTAAGTTTTAGAGAGCGTTCTGTCCCGGAGCGCTTCGAAATAGGACTTCCCTCCGCCCCTCCCCCGTAATGTCAGATATTAGAGTCATTCTATCCGACCGGCTGGTCTGCATTAGCACTCCCACCCTCCCCCCGTATGTCAGATTAAGCATTTAGTCCGGACCGCTGGTCTTGGAATTAGGACTCCCTACCCTCCCAAACTCACCCCAGTCGATGTCGTCGTCAAGATTAGAAGTGACTTTAGGTCCGGAACGCTCTGTCGAATTAGACACTCCCTACAATCCCCCGTTATTGTCCAGATTAGAGCGTTCTAGTCGACCTGCTGTCGAATAGACTCCCTCCCCTCCCCGTAAGTGCATAGATTAGAGCGTTCCATCCGGACCGCTGTCTGAATAGACTTCCCTCCCCTCCCCCCGTAGTCGATTAAGGCTCTAGTCCGGAACGATGTTGAATATAGACTCCCTCACCCTCCCCCCCGTAATTGTCACGATTAGAGACGTATTTAGTCCGGCCGCTGTCTGAATTAGACTCCCTCCCCTCCCCCCGTAATGTCAGATTAGAGCGTTCTAGTCCGGACCGCTGTCTGAATAGACTCCCTACCTCCCCCCGTAATGTCAGATTAGAGCGTTCTAGTCCGGACCGCTGTCTGAATTAGACTCCCTCCCCTCCCCCCGTAATGTCAGATTAGAGCGTTCTAGTCCGGACCGCTGTCTGAATTAGACTCCCTCCCCTCCCCCCGTAATGTCAGATTAGAGCGTTCTAGTCGGACGCTGTTCTGAATTAGACTCCTCCCTCCCCCGTAATGTAGATTAGAGCTTCAGTCGGACCGCTGTCTGAATTAGACTCCCTACCTCCCCCCCCCCGTAATGTCATTAGCGTTCTAGTCCGACCGCTTGTCTGAATTAGACTCCACTCCCCTCCCCCCGTAAGTCAGATTAGAGTGTTCTAGTCCGGACCGCTGTCTGAATTAAGACTCCCTCCCCTCCCCCCGTAATGTCAGATTAGAGTGTTCTAGTCCGGACCGCTGTCTGAATTAGACTCCCTCCCCTCCCCCCGTAATGTCAGATTAGAGAGTCGTTCTAGTCCGATTCCCCTGTCTGAATTAGACTCCCTACCCCTCTCCCCGTAATGTCAGATAGAGCGTTCTAGTCCGGCCCACCGTGTCTGAATTAGAACTACAGTATTACTATTTAATATTTTGTTTGAATAACAGTAGGTTTTTTTATGATAATATTCTAGATAAATATCTTCCTACAGTGTTCTTATCCTTCGCAAATACATTTGTATCTGTTTTTCCTGTATTATAATATAAGGACTCTAATACGCTACCTACCAGTGTATTATAAGGATATTACGCGACGAGGATTAACCCTGCTCAAATATAGAAGCTGCTGGCCGTTATCCGGTGTTTTTTATAGAGGTCGGGGAAAACAGGTAAACGAGGTGAAGTATATCCGTTTAGAAATTACTTGTTAGGTAGCGTTTGTTGTTATCCCAATATAATACGATAGTCAAAAAAAGAAAAATCCAGCACATTCCACAAGTCGAATTATATCTTTTATACACAGTTTGCTTTGTTAAAATAAAGTACATACTGTTGTAATCAATTAGATCAACTGGACTTGGAAATGTTAGTTCTTGAGACGTTTCGCTAGTCACCGACGGCTTCTCAATTCAGAGATACGTACAAGAATCTGTGGCAATTAGTACCTGGAAAATCCAATTACGCATATCCACATGCCAGGGTTAAGGGTGGTTGCGATTAGAGTGCTTACGAGGTGTTGTTATAGGAAACGCCCAGAGTAAGGTATTTAAAACAGCATTGGTACATGGCAGACAGTTGGTGTCGAACCCCCAGACTCCCTCCCCTCCCCCCGTAATGTCAGATTAGAGCGTTCTAGTCCGAACCACTGTCTGAATTAAAGACTCCCTACCCCTCTCCCCGTAATGTCAGATTAGAGCGTTCTAGTCCGGCCCACTGTCTGAATTAAAGAACTACAGTTATTACTATTGTAATATATATTGTTTTGAATACATAGGTTTTTTGTATGATAATATTACTATAATATCTTCTAGCAAGTGTTCTTATGCCCTTCGCAATATACATTTGTATCTGTTTTCTGTATTATAATATAAGGGATAATACGCTACCTACAGTGTATTATAAGGATATTACGCCACCGAGGATTACCCTGCTCATATAGAAGCAGGAGGCCGTTAATCCGAGTGTTTTTATAGAGGTCGGGGAACTCCGAGGTGAAGTAATATCCGTTTATAATTCTGTAGGTAGCGTGTTATCCCATATAATACATAAGGTCAAAAAAAGAAAAATCCAGCACAGTCACAGTCGAATTATATCTTATTATACACAAGTTTTTATTTTAAATAAGTACATCTGTTGTATTCAATTAGATCAACTGGACTTGGAAATGTTAGTTCTGCAGACGTTTCGCTAGTCATCCGACGGATCTCCAATCAGAGACGGTACAAGAATCTGTGGCAATTAGTACCCCTGGAAATCCCAATTAGCATATCCACATGCCAGGGGTTAAGGGGTGGATTTGCTTGTGATTAGCTAGTGGCTATAGAGGTGTTTGTTATATGGAAAACGCCCAGAGTAAGGTAGTTTTAAAACAGCATTGTACATGGCAGACAGTGGTGTCGAACCCCCCCACCCTCTATTTAGGGCTACATTCAAGTCAGTTGATCTAATTGAATACAACAATATACCGTGACCGGATGGAGAATTACAGATATACCGTGACCTGGATGGATGAATATTCAGAATACGTGACCTGGATGAATGAATATTACCGATTACCGTGGACCTGGATGGATGAATTACAGATAGACCGTGACCTGGATGAATGAATATTACAGATATACCGTGTGACCGGATGGATGAATCTTACAGATGATACCGTTGACCTGGAGGATGAGAAGATACCGATTATTTACCGTGACCTGGATGGATGAATATTACAGATATACCGTGACCGGGATGAGGCATATTACAGAATACGGGACCTGGATGGATGAAGATTACAGATTACCGTGGAATGGATGTTGATTGAATATTACGATCCATATACAGTGACCTGGATGGTATGAATATACAGATGATACAGTGACCTGGATGAATGAATATTAAAGAATATACCATGACCTGGATGGATGCAATATGACAGATATACCGTGACCTGGATGGATTATGAATATTACAGATATTACCGTGACAAGGATGGATGATATTACCGATATACCGTGACCTGGATGGAAGGAATATTAAAGATAGGAACCGTGACCTGATGAATGAATATACAGATTTACCGTACCTGGATATGACTGAATATTACAGATATACCGTGACATCGGTGGATGAATATTACAGAATTACCGTGACCTGCGAGTGGATGAATACAAGATATACCGTGACCCGGATGGTGAATATTAAGATATACCGTGACATGGATGGATGAATATTACAGATATACGTGACTGGAGGGAGCATAGTACAGATATACCGTGACCTGGGATGGATGAATATTTAACAGATATACAGTGACCTGGATGGATGAATATTACAGTATACCGTGACCTGATGGATGAATATACAGATATACCGTTGGACCTGGATGGATGAAGATTACAGAATATAAACGTGACTGGATGGATGAATATGACAGAAACTATACCGTGACCGGGATGGATGAATATAAAGAATATACCGGGACTTGATGGATGAATATTACAGATCTTATACCGGACTGGATGATGGATATTACAGAGATACCGTGACACCGGATGGATGAATATTAAAGATAGACCGTTGACGTGGATGGATCGAAATATTACAGATATACCGTGACCCGGGATGGATTGAATATTACAGAATTATACCTGACCCTGGATGGATGAATAGTCCCGATTATACCATGCCTGGATGGATGAAATACAGATATACCGTGACTGGATGGATGAATATTTACAGGATACCCGTGGACCCGGATGGATGCATATTACAGATAGACCGTGACCTGATGATGAATATCTTTACAGATATACCGTGACCTGGATGAAGGAATATTACAGAATACGTGCAGGATGGATGAAATATTACAGTATACCATGACATGGAGGCAATGAATATGACAGTTACCGTGACCTGGAGGGATGAATATTACAGACTGTACGTGCCGGGATGATGATTTATACAGATATACCTGGTGACCCGGGATGGGTGAATATTACAGATATACCGTGGACCTGGCTGATGATATTAAAGATATACCATGACTGGATGGAATGAAATATTACAGATATACCGTGCCTGGATGGATGAATATACGACATACGTGACCTGGAGGATGGAATATTACAGAATACCGTGACCTGGATGGAGTAGTATTACAGATTCTACGGACCTGGATGAATATGAATATTACAGATGATACGTGGCCTGGATGGAGGAGGGGGGGAGTATTAAAGATATACCGTGACCCTTTGGCATGGATGAATATTACCAGATATACCGTTGACCTGGATGGATGAATATTACCGGATATACCGTAACTGGATGGGATGAATATACAGATTGTATACCGGACTGGACTGGAGAATATACAGATATACCGTGACCGTGATGGTGATATTACAGATATACCGCGACTGGGATGGATGAATACTACAGAGATATACCGTGACTGGCATGGAATGGATATTACAGATATTACCCGTGACCTTGATGGATGAAATTACCGTATACCGTACCCGCCCGGATGGTGACTATACAGATTACCGTTGACCGGATGGATGAAAGACAGATAGCCGTGGAGACGTGCCTGGATGGATGAATATTAAAGCTATACCGTGACCGGATGGATTGACTATTCGCAGATATACCGGACTTGGAGGTGAATATTACAGATTAATGCCCTGGCTGGATGAATATCCAGCTTACCGTGCCGGGTGGCGATATTAGGCTATACGTGACCCGGATGTGAAATTACAGATAGCCTTACTGGATGGATTGACAATTACAGATATACGTGCCTGGTGAATGAATACCGATCACCGTGACCCGGCTGGTGCTATACCGATATACCAGGACTAAGGGCATGTCCACCCCCAAACTATAATCCCCCCACTACTGGCCCCACTGTGTAAGAAAATCCTTCTCCGGTAATCCCCCCCAAAGTGCAGAAAACTGACCCCCAGGAGGATAGCAGAGTCCATATAGGACTGTGTCCTGTCTCCCCTCCGGGAGAAGTTTGCCATTCACACTGCAGCCATTCTCCCCCTCCCTTCCCCTCCCCCTCCCTCTCCCACCCCTCCCTCCACCTACCATTAAAACCCTTTCCCCATTAGTAGGTTGCCTTCCCCCAGCTCCAACCACATTATTAAATTTTCCAGAGATTCCCCCGATAGTTACTTACCTTACCTCTTTCACTCGGCGTTCTGAACTGCCGGCAGCCGCGTCTGTGATTGGCTGCCTCTCAGCCAATCAGGGACACGGCTGCCGGTCCCGCCCCCTGCTTGCTGTCTGTGCCGGGATTGTGCGGCGGGGGAAAGAGGGAAGGTAAGTAACTATTGGGGCACTTTGTGGAAAATCTAATAATGTGGTTGTGGCTGGGGGAAGGTGCCCTACCGCATATAATTTTTTTTTTATAAGGGTGGACATGCCCTTTTATTTAATTTAATTTTTATCTATCTGTATAATGGCTTGCGCTTATCCCCTTGTTTG